>CM037159.1:22380815-22440815 GCA_020921065.1 Vaccinium darrowii
TGGTTCTACCACCTCTAGCGGTCGCACCACGTCTAGCACCCTTTCTCGGCGGCATAGTTCTAATAAGAATATAAGAAAGAAGGTTCGTAAGTCCACATTATCTCAAATGAGGTCAAAGCCCCTATGCCAACCCAACACGGGAAACAACTCAACATTATGCTTATTAACTCACATATAATGCAACATGCCTACTTTATGATCATGAATGTCACACAAGCACGCAATGAATGAGAAAATACGAGTTTCATGAGAAAACTTATGCAAAGGTTTAAACCCCAAGACAAGAAGTCTTCCCACGGTTCCTAAGTATTCGAACCTAAGCTCTGATACCAAGTTGTCACGCCCTCAATTTCATAACATAAAAATATAATAAAATCCACGTGGGACAAGACCAAAGTCATACATTTATCCCTTTGAGTAGTCAAAGTCAAAATATTACATTCTCACTAAAAACGGTCAACAAGTTCTAACAACGAAAAACCAAATCCCGAAGCATAAGTATAGAGTTTAAGAGTTATTACATTGTCCAATAAGTCAAAAGATTAAACCATAGAAGTTACAAATTCATCTTTCCAAAAATATAACACAAGATGAGAAAATAACTTCATGCACTTTAAAGCTCCATGTATGTATCACTCGACAAGCACCAAACTTCATGCTCCATGCCGTGTACCTGAAAATTGATAGGTTGAGCTCACTAGCCCAGTAGGAAAACTATTCTACTAACGCTAGGTGTATAAACATGATACATGCATAATGAATGAGTATGGAAATGGACACGACCAATGTACAAGGTTAACAATGAACGGAAGGCTATCAAATGACCACGAAGTAACAAAAATGTATCCGAGTGTCCAAGACGTGTCACAGTGTTCCAAAACAACTACAAGTATCCAAAGAGTTACCAAAATCTTCATTTTCGCATATCAAAGCCAAATTTTCACCCAATGAGCCAAATTTATCAAAACCGGTATTTCATCTGAAAATGTTCATCCATTTTAATAGGGAAGTATCCCTCTGCCGGATTTCATGGGCTCCGTGCACCCTCTGCCGGATTTCATGGGCTCCGTACACCCCTGCCGGATTTCGTGGGCTCCGTGCACCCCTGCCGGATTTCGCGGGCTCCGTGCACCCATGGCTAGGGACACCAAACGGGGATCCCTAGAGTTCATTTTTTTTTTTGTAGTTAAATCACTTCAAACACTTGTCTTTCAAAGGTTCTCAAAATTTTCATTTTTGTTTCAAAAGTTCACCATTTTTGCCAAAAATGTGTCAACCGACACGTGTCCGATACGAGAAACATAAAAAGCATTAATTTACGTGTCCAAGGGTTAATTTCATGAATTCAAGATGGTTTCGGTGTCCAAAATGATGTTGTAGGGCCAATGTACGGAGATATGGACGATTGGGGACCAAACGGGCATCGAAGGGTGGCCCGAAAACACCCCAAAACAGGGGACAGAATCTGGAAAAAACAGGGGCAGCAGCTTGCTGTCCAGAAACAGTCAGATTTTCACCCTTGTGGGTGTGGAATTTCAACCCAAATGCAATTGTATAGTGTTAGGCCAAAAATTGGATATGTAGAGTGATTAATAGACATCAAAGGAGTGCTAAACAACCAACAATAGCATCAATCAAGGGCTCAATCCATAGATCACAAAATCAAGTTCAAATAAACTCACTATGGAAGAAATTCAAGAAATAGATGAAATTTGAGAACAAGGAGCAAGTATATGCTATACATCATCTAAATACAACTAGAGGGAGAAGAATTTGTCTTCCTACCTCAAGAAATTTGCTTGAAATGAATGGGTAATTGAAAAACCCTAGCTTCCAATTGCTCCAACCCGAAATGGGTGCTTCCGGTGTGAAACCAATGCAACCCTGGGCTTCAAAACGCGTAGAGGAGGTGATTTTAGGTGGGGTTTATGAAGGGGACTTGAGATTTTATGGAGTTGTGGAGGTTTTGTGGCAAGAAAATGGAGGAGAGGAGAGAGAGAGGGAGTAGTCGGCAGAGATGAGAGAGAGGAGGGGCTGTTTTTCTTCTTCTTTCTTTTAAAATGCAAGAACAAAATGTCTTATATACTCACACCCCTTAACACTTTCACCCCTAGACTTTCTAGTGTATAATAAACACACCCAAATGCATTTAAATACTCTCTCTTTGACCCCTCTTAGTTAAAATTTAATTCCTCACATTTACCCAACGTTATTCCGGAAAAATTATGTAAAATTACGGGTCCTTACAGATCCCCCTCCGAGTGTGGAGAAATACTCAGATTTTACAATGGTGTGCAAACTCAAAAAGGCGTTGTATGGGTTAAAACAGTCTCCAAGAGCTTGGTTCGGTAGATTTACCAAGTCTATGAAGAGCTTCGGATATAAACAAAGCAACTCAGACCATACTTTGTTTTTAAAGCATCGAACGGGTAAGGTTACTACTTTGATTAGCTATGTTGATGACATGGTGGTGACAGGAGATGATCAAGAAAAAATTGAGAGCTTACAACGACACTTGGCCTTAGAGTTTGAAATGAAACAACTTGGAGACTTGAAGTACTTTCTTAGAATCGAGGTAGCCCGCTCAAAGAATGATATTTTCTTATCTCAACGAAAATACATTCTTGATTTGTTAACTGAAACAGGTATGCTGGGATGTAAGCTTGCAAATACTCCTATTGAACAAAATCACAAGTAGTTTTATTGCTTGCATGCAACTTCTACTAATAAAGCACGGTACCAGAGACTTGTGCAAAAATTAATTTATTTGTCCCATACTAGGCCAGATATTGCTTATTCAGTATGCGTAGTGAGCCAATTTATGCATGATCCTCGTAAACCTCACATGGATGCTGTGGAACGCATATTGCGATATTTAAAGTCTGCTCCGGGTAAAGGGTTGTTGTTCACCAAGAATAACCACTTGAAAGTAGAAAGTTACACTGATGCAGATTGAGCTGGTTCAGCTGACGACAAAAATCTACATCAGGATACTTTATTTTTGTAGGGGGCAACCTTGTGACTTGGAGGAGTAAAAAACAACCGGTGGTAGCAAGGTCAAGTGCAGAATCTGAGTATAAAGGCATGGCTTTTGAAGTATGTGACTTACTATGGTTGAGGAACTTGCTTAAGGATTTGGGTGTTCGCTCTCAGGAGGCAATGAAGTAGTATTGTGATAACACTTCTGCCATAGAGATTGCTCATAATCCAGTCCAACATGATTGGACGAAGCATGTGGAAATTGATAGACACTTCATTAAGGAAAAACTTGAAGCCGGAATCATTGTTTTTCCGTTTGTGAAGTCTGAAGACCAACTAGCTGATGTCCTTACCAAAGCTGTCGCCAGCAGTGTTTTCGGTCACTCTTTAGACAAGTTAGGCATGTGCGATATACATGCTCCAACTTGAGGGGGAGTGCTAAAATTAAATATATGATTTGGTCAATATTTGATTTGGTATCCTTAATTATGTAATTTTATTTTATTCCGTAGTTGTAGGATATTTCCCTATAATCTTTTATTCTTTCCTTGTTAATGTTTGTACTATATATATTGTACAACTACGATGAATGGAATTATCAGAAAATTATTCCACAATTGTGTTTATTGACAGATAAAACAAAATAATTTATTCTATAACTTGCATTTTAAATTTTTTTGTACAATTTTGAAAATTCTTTCCAATAGAATTAATTTAGACCTATCAAATAATTTGAATGTTGCACGTAAAAAATGTTATAAACAAAAATTTGGTTTTTTTAGGAGGTTTGAAGATAGCAAAAGTAGACAAACAAATTAGGATGCAGAAAGTAGAATGAAACAATGATGAAAGATAAGATTTGGAGCGAGATCAAAAATACATAGACCAAGGCAAAGCCTTGCTAAACAAATAGATAAAACCCTCGATACAACTCGCATTCATGTTAGACAAACGGAGACATGTCAAAATATGCAGGGAATATTCCACATGGGGTTTTCATTAAATTTTTTATTCTTAACAATGGGACATAATGAGGACATGAGAGGGCATGATGGTGACACTCATGGAAAACCAAAAAGGTGACTTGGAATTTTTAAAATGTTTTTTTTTTTGCTCAGTGAATTTTTTAAGGTTTTTTTTTTTTTCTAGAATGAGGGCATTATACCTTGGAAAGTATCGAGCCAAAACGGAATAGTATTAATTGCGTGTGTATATATGCATGCACATTAATTTAAAATGCATGCGATATGCATACAATACAAGTTTGCATAACTAAATAAAGTATATTTTTGAAAAAACACATCACACCCCTTTTCATATCCCATTACTTTTAAAATTGTCGTGTCTGTTTTGTATTCGTATCTGTAATAATAATACTAGGCTAGTAAAAGCCGATACTCGAAAGTTCGACTTCTATGGACATGAGATTAACCCTCGTAGCAATAATCTAACTAATACTAATATATTAACATCATATCGTCTATAAAACATACTCCCGCCTTGTAGCATTTGCCTCTTCACGCTTCCAACAGCCAAAGGTTTTTTCCATTTTCTCGTCCAAGAGTGCTACATCCATTAAACATCATTACCCCTCCCAACTTGACCAGATATCAGGAAGAACCTTAACAAAATGTACTCCTATATTGTTTGATGACATGGACAATCTAACTTGAAATTACATCTGCCATCCCCCTTTTAAAGAAAATATTGAACTTGTTCACATGTCTATCTACGTACAATCGTGCTAAAATGTCGACCAAAACCTTCAAATTTTCAAGTAAAAAACTGCAAGCATCGACGAATATGACACAAACAGTGAGGCAAAAATTTAAATTCCAAAACTTTCAAACGTTTCTGTAACTCCAATTTAATAGGATCCTCTTAATGATTCCCTCATATAATCTCCTTAATAATGGGACTATCAGAAGGAGACTGCAATGAATCCCATTTCTCTTCAAATGTGAGAACACGATCCGCCCTAATGCAATCCATGGATCGAACAGTACTGAACAGCAATCGGATTAGGAACTAGGATCAATCACTAGAAACGAATACTTTTTTCTCTTTTGCTTTGTTCTTTGTTGTTGGTTTCTTTCTGTTTCACCACCCACCCTTTTAGGGACGCATGAACTAAATGTTATTTTCTCGCACCAAATATATAGACTTTTCAAAATGAAATGCTTGGAGAATTCCGAGTCACCTTCAAATGCATCGCAAATAAGGAGAGATAGAGCCACGCCTTTGGGGAAACCAAACAAGCCCCAACTTTTTTTTTTTTTCCTTGGGGATCAATCAACCAATGACGGATATCAACTAATACAAGTTTTACCTTGCACATTAATTTTTATCTACTATCATCTGATGATAATTATTTCGATATCCCTGGTCACTTCTTGTGCTCTTTTTGAACAGATAAATAATGGTTCTCTCTCACATTCACAGCATACAACGTATATACTGAAAAAATAGGCACTCATCAACTTCCATCTCTGGATTTGTAACATTAGCCCTCTTGCTATGTTCCATAGCACATGGAGAATCCAAATATTTAAGTTCTATGAATCCGACGAAAAAATAAACACCCTTGCTCTTACATTCTCAAAACATAGATTTTACCTGTTTCTTTCTACTGAATTACAAACCTTTCTCCTCAAAAAAGTCGGGGCTAAAGTTGCAGGGACCTCATGTAAAGGGAAACACCATCACCTATATTCCTCTGGTAAACGAAAGCCAGTCATAACTATTTTATCAGCAAACATCTTGCCAGTTTTGGGCATGACATGCCAGTGCAAAGTCAAGTTGTATTCTTTACCCCGTAGATTGCTTCCCTAGACACGCGCGCACACAAAAAAAAAAGGATATCAAACCATCCAAACAACGTGGGAAAAAGGTAAGATTGAAGCTATGAAGCACTGACACCTCTAGGGGTCCCCGTATCGCAGTGTCCCGACACGGGGACACGGCGGGGCACGTGTCCCGCATGCCACGTGGATGGGGACACGGCTAATTTGAATTTTTGAGGGGGACACAGGGGGAACACAGCTGGGGACACGGCTGGGACACAGCAGGGGTCAAACTGAAAATTTTTAAAACTTTTTGGGGTAAATTTATAATTAATCAATACTTGGGGTAAAAAAGTGTAATTTATTCATATAATTTCTGTCGTGTATAGAAGTTTTTCTCCTCATGTTTTGTTTATATTTTCTTAAAAAAATTATATATTATATTATATATAAATAAATATACACGTGGCGTGTCCCCTGCCGTGTCCGTATATCCCCATTTTTTTAGAATTCCCGTGTCCCCGTATCCGTGTCCGTGTCCATACCCATGTCCGTGCATCATAGGATTGAAGTATTGACGGACAAATAGGAGAGTAGTTCGTAAAGGGAGCTTACCTGATCGGTGAAACGATACTTGTTCTTGGTATGAATCAAGAATTGTGCATGCTCTTTTGAAGGTAAAATACCATCCCAAAGAGACACCTGCAGGAATATCTACGATCAGTCAACAGTTCACCAAAACATTTTCCATAAAATTTACAGTCTTCCCATCAGGCATCAACTTAGATGAGTTACAAAAGCCATGCAGAGATGCAACACTAAAGAAAATAAGAGAAAGTATTCCAAGACCACCTAAGCCTCTTGATAGAACACCTGATGCACAATCACAGTAATCCGGGTGGAAAAACACACTCAATTACTGATAGAAATGATTTTGCAGACAGAAAGAAAATTTCAAAAATAGAACAATTTGAAATTTCACCCAAAGCACATAGTATAAATTTACTTGAAACAAGGAAAGTGGTCCACTTTCAATTACTGTCTCCCACAATATGAAGGGGCTGGCAGAGATTAAGGTAGAGTTCTCCATGGCCAATAAAACGACAGACATATAATTTTAAAAAAGAGCTTTGATTTGGAGTTTGGACTCTAGGACTAATTTTAAAGGCTGTGTTCGTTTGGGGGTTTTCCCCCAGTTTTGCACTATTCCAGTTTTGATTACATCATCACTTTTTTCACTTTTCTCTCTATCTCTCTCCACTTATTACACCTGCTTACATCATCAAAACTAAACTAAACTAAACTAAAATGTCTAACCGAACAAGGCAAAAGGGTTTCATAGGAGCCCAAAACAAATGACAATTATTAGATCTTAATTTGGTATCTCCATGCCAAACAACATCACATGAGGACCTCCGATCAAGAACATCACATGAGATGAACTCCAACAATGGCATTTTCCCGGAGGGAACATGAACAAAACTAATTGACATGCTCCACGAGCCTCATGGAAGTTGAAATGGAGCCACGGTTATAGTGATACAATAAGAGCACAACAATGAACACAGGACTAAGCATTGAATGTTGCCAGTTACTAGAAAGCTTACCTGATTCAGGGAATTCTTTGGAGATTCATACTCAGCAGCTAAAAATACAAAAACCTGCAATTACAAAATGAGATGCAAATAAAGTACTACACAAGAATGGCGAATACCACACGACAGAAACAGAACTGCAATAACCCACTATAATATGACCCCTTTGGAACTTGCACCAGTAACCCTGGCTTCTGCTTATCTTTCTCCTATTCCTCTACATTCTCCTTTCCCCTCTTCTATTCTTGTTGAGGAAACAAACCTTCACCCCAACCCACCATGTCCACCACCACTATCCCTCCACATCCCCTAACCCCGACACCCATTGACAAGCAACGGGTGGAGAGATAGAGATAGAGAGATGCACCATCTAAACAAAAATAAACCATTAAAAAGCAGCACTAAAATCAGAACATTAGAATTTGTACGGCTGTTAACCTGCTTGGTATTCCATGTGAACAATGACTCTAAATTTGCTGATACATTCAATGTCATGCTGACCTGCAGAAAATGATAGCACTTGACATCAAACCAGCAACAGAGGATAAAAAAAATGAACATACATTTTGATATGTTCCAACACAACTATCACATAAAAGCAATACGAAGAGTGGAGTATTATAGAAGTCATTTTGTATATTTTTCAGGTTTCTTTGGAATCCTTTATTCTTGTTTACCAAAAAATCCTTTATTCTTGTTAACCCTTCGAGGGAATTTCGTCCACCGTGCAAACATGCAACCTCTCCGCCCCAAATGTACAACCCCACATGGGCTGATGAGAATCAAGGGGCTAGTAGCCATTATTCAAACAGAACCACCCCAATTTTACAGTATGACTCACTCACTACCAACTATAAGTCAGAAGGCCCCTTAACCAACAAACATGGTAAAGGATCTAATAACAACACGACAAGGTGGACACACATAACGAATGACTATGTTGACTGCCAAATAAATCTGAAAACAATGACTGAGTTCCACGAGCAACGGGGCTCATAACCAAGCCTCCTAATTATTAAAATAATCCCAATGAAAAACCACCACTTGAAACTTTTTTTATTCTTTTTTACCCAGACTGCAGAGAATGGAAAGAAGAGGGCTCGAGTTTAAAATTTGCAGGGAGAGCTGGTCAGGCTTCATTAGTTCATTTTATTATGTTTACGTCTACTTTGTGTCTTTAACACAGGATTGATTTAGAAGTTTATTTATTAGCTTTTTAGGAATTAGGGATACTTTGAACATTTGATGTTTACTCAAAGTAGTGTACACAACTATAAGGATCGCCAGCCTAATGGTCATCTTATGGGTCATGATATGTTGGGTCTATGCGGATATTATAAGATCCAGAATATCTTGTCTATGGAGATAATCCTAGCAGAATTAGGAGATCTACCTGTAAATCCTAAATACACATATAACCTTTCTGGTCCCTTGATTGACAACTTTGAGTATTATACAAGCAAATCCAAGTGTTGTCCTTTATGCAATCTTACCAGTAAATCCTATAACTGTAAATACAACAATTATACAATAACATTCCTGCTAGTCTGCCACATCTATGTGAGGTGGGATGAGCCATATCTAAGAGACACGAATTGTGTATGAACAAACTTAGCATATCTTGTTGCCTGTTGGTGTGAACATTTTCACAACAAATGGCTATCCAAATTTCACAAGATTTCTGGTTCACCAATGGAGCTACTATTTTTCCATTCACAAGCAAAATTTTTGGCTACCACAATAGATTTGGCACACAATTGTTAATGCTCTTGTAGGACTTCCAGAATCACCAAGAGAAAATGAGAAATACATATCTGCACCAATCAAAATAAAGAAAACATACTAGACAAACTCATGGCCAATAATCAATCGAGAGGAAACGGGTTGCAAGGTGTTTGGATGCAAAAGCTTTTACTTCCTGTTTGGATAGGTAATACACAAATTTAAAAACCAAACCTTGCCATTTATCAACTTACACTACTGGCTATTGGATTGGAGAAGAATTGATATTCTAGATTTCAAAAATTAGCTTCCACAAGAACTATTTTGCATTTCCGCCAACGAGAAGAATTAAAAAAACATTAAAACAATCAATTTCTTGTCTTTAACACCAGTCATTGTGGAGTACTAGCTAGAGTATCATATATGATCCATCAGAGTACAAGAACCATAGCCCATCAATGATCAATGCTATTCTTGGATTGTTCCATATCTGTTCTGACTTCTGACACTTATAGAACTGTAATAAAAAAAAGTTCTAAATCCAATTCTTCAATACATTGGGTTGCAAATGAGACAAAAGGATATATATAAGTACCTACACTCTCTCTCCCTCTCGAAAAATTTCTGAGCGGTGCATAGAGAAACAAACAAACCTAAATACAAAGGCACCGAAATCTTTAGCGGAACAAAAAGTAAAAGGGATCGTTCATAAGGAACCATTTCTGTTTTCCTTTATTTATCCCATAAAAGGGGTGTCCAAGACTTCGCCCAACTAATGTCTCATGTACAGATAGTCTCTGTCCCATGTATACCAAGTAAATATCGAACTCAAGCCATAGACTAACAAAGTCAAGGTGATTGAGGGATGGAACTTAACCAACCGTTCAACCGTATGATTCTAACCTGAGACCCCTTAAAAGAAAGTACAAGTGCGTAGCCCCAGTGATTACACAAGTAAAAACTAATTTTCATCATATCAAAATCAGATAGCCTAAATATGCACCAATCATTCAACATAAATCCGTTAAACCCCAAATTTAGACAAATGTAAACCGATTCAACCACAAAGAACCCAAATTGACATATTTCAAAGAAGCATGAAGCCAGAAAATAAAATATAAAAAATAAAATATACCTCATCGTTTCCTTTGGACTTCTGGAACCAATTAATGTTCGAGACCTACAATCACAAGCGAGAACGAATCTAATCAACAACAAAGGTAATAAACATGACAATTGGGGGGCTTAAACAGATCTGGAAAAGTGTACATTTCGAGAGAGAGAGAGAGAGAGAGAGAGAGAGAGAGAGAGAGAGACCTGGACATGGGCAGAAGGAGAGGGAGAGTTGAGATTGTCGGAGAGAGTAGCCATGGCGCAGATTAAGGCCAGGACAGTGACGGAGAAGGTGAGCAAGGCGTTGGCTCTGAACCCAAACGAATGCATTTTTTTTTTCCCCCTCTCCCCTCCTTAATCTACCGTAACCCAATTTCCCAAACCCCGAATTTTGTTCTTCGTCGTCTTCTTCTTCGCGTTTTGGGCAAGTCAATTTCTCGATGTAGAAATTGGAAAGTTGATAACAGTCGAGTCGCTCTTTTATTGTGAACTCATTGTTCTGAGTGGAGAGGTTAACGAGCCACCAACTCACCCTACTGGACTCGACTGAGTGGAGTCTTTTTTTTGGGAGAAAAAAACTTGGGTGCCAGGAGGATTGCATCCGACGTGGTGCTCCTTCAGTACATTAGGGTCGTCCAAAAGTATATTGAACGGTCCGAATTAAAACACTCTCTCTCCTATTTCTCACTTCAAATCTGAGCCGTCCAATACACTTTTAGACGAACTAAATGAGCTGATGTTGTGCCCTATTTACGCCCAAGTTTTTCTCGTTTTTTCGCTCCTCCCTCTTCCCTCTCATTGGTTGAAATATATTGTGTTTACCATAAAAAAAAGTGTGTTGTAGAAATAAGTATGACAACACTTTGTGTGGGTTATGAGATGCTTATCAAAAAAGTATATTACAGAGGTAAGTATGACATCATTTGATTCATTTTATATGAATTCCACACTATTTTAACTAATAAAAGAAAGAGTTATTGTCCACCCTCTTTTAAAGAAGGTGAACAAAATTGCACTCGACTCAACTATGGAGGATTTTTGGATTTTTTTGGGAGAATGACGGATCAGTGGTTTTAAAAAGTAAAAATAACAAGCTCATGGAAAGGTTTTTGGAAATAACTGGATTCTTGACAAGGAAAAGAATAAATGACACCCAAAATTTATAGGTCCGAAAACCCTTCATTTCTTTTTCAATTCAGGGAACAAACCCACCGTGGAACAAGGGCTAGGAATTTATTATTCACTTTTGCTCACAAATATGATTTTCTGCTTCTAAATCCCAAGGTCATGGACTGCATTTGTACAGAAGCTAGTTGACTTACGCCTAGGGAAGAAAATATGAAATGTAGAACTGGAAAATAGAAAGAGAAACTTTAAGCTTCTGGTAATATTCTTTCGGAGTAGAGTTAGGCCTTGTTTGGTTTGGTTTTCCAAACCGGTTTTTGAGGACTAATTTAGTGAAAACCTGTTCGGTTTCCAAATGGTTTCCCCAAGTTACTGTTAAGAGTCAGGAAAAAGTACGTGAGACAGAGAGGAAAGTAAAAGAAAGTAAAAAAAGGTCGTTTAGTCTACGCTAGGAAGGGGGTGAGAGAGAGAGAGAGTCAGAGAGAGTTGCAGTAATTATAGATAGAGAAAGTGACATGGAAGAGAGAGAGAGAGTAGTATTAATTATGGTGGGACCTGCAAGCTCAAGGTTGATTCTTTTAGGTTTTCAAATAAGGTTTTGAAAACTGAGTTTGGAAACTCATCCGAACACAGCATTAAGCTCGCTCTCTCTCTCTCTGTCTTACAAATTTTGTTGCTGTGTATGAACAATTTTTTCATCATTTTTGGTTTGTGGCGATTTGGGATAAGAGGAAACGGATTGCTACGCTTTGGTGGATGATAGGCCAATTTAGTAAGATTTGCACACGAGATTTTTATTGAAATGTTCACAAAGTGTTTGTTGGAATGCCCACTTCTTTAATTGAACACCTCAACCCACACATGTACTTGAAATTTGAACACTTGTAAAAGATGTAACAACTCAGTGCAATTAACATTGCACCCTTTGATATTTAACCCGGAGCAAATGCAAGCCTCAATATTGCACTGTTTATATATTTGTTCCTTAACTGAAACAACATTGTGGAGTAGGTAAAGTCTGATTACCCTACTACTAGGCATAACATGTGCCTAGGACAGTCACCACGAAAGGGTGAATAGCTCGGCACCACGTAGGGTATTCGCGAGCCCTGTGCCGAGCTGGTTTGGCCATGAGTAAGGCCAGAATGAAAGGAATGAACTAATATACCAGGATGTGCCAGCTCGGTATAGGTCATAAGGGGATGCCCTTGATATGGCCGAGCTGGGGGAGCTACGGGTAAAGCTTGAATAGCATTCTGGAATACATGGACTCAGATTGGCGTGAGTAGCTGAGTTATGTACGAGTCATGCCGAGCTACGTGGAAGCACGGCACCGCCACGGGTAAGGCGGTGAGACATTCCAGAATATTCTAAAACAGTTCTTTATGTGATAAGGAAGTAATCCCAAGAGATAAGGGACAGATATGGGAAATCCTAATGTGATTAGGAGTACGTCCCATATAGGAAAGTCCCATTAAGAAAAGGATTCCTAAAGGGAATAGGAAACAGGGGCATAAGATGCCTAAAAGTGAAGAACATCTACCCCTATAAATACAAGACAAAAACCATGACAAAAGGTACGCTATGAAACCTATTTTCATAACGCATTGTGATTTGAGCACTCGAAGTACGTGATACTAACTTAGGCATCGGAGGGCCTTTGCCAACGAGAGGCAAAGATGCTCTAACCCTTTCTCTGTTTTGCAGATTTAGGGTTGAATCAAGGAAGCACGTGATCCAGGGCTACGTGAATTTTTCCCCGTACAATTGGCGCCGTCTGTGGGAAAACTTACAAAAAGTACATCTCTTTCCGACAAAAGATCAACAATGGTGCTTTCAGAGCCCCTTTTGTGCACCCCACGAAGGAAGGAGGTGGAGGACGATGGTGGGACCACGCTGGTGTACACCACAAGAAAGGGCTCAAGGGTGGAGAAAACTCCCGCGGCACTAAGAGCACCACAGAAAAACTAGCAGCCAGGAGGTTCAACATTGGGCATATCCCTGAGATTCCAAAATTCAGGGATACACGCTTAATACGTCTCGATTCCCCAAGAACAGGCAAAAGGCGAGGACGCTCAAGAACACCACCAAGAGGTGGGGAAGCTTCCATCCGACGAGAACGGGGAAGAAGCCCCCCGAGGAGGGATGGTAACAGGCACACAAGGAATCGAGAAAGGGAAGATAGCCTTGACATAAAGGAACAAGAGGCAGAGGAATTGGCCCGTGAAGTCACTCGACGAGAACGAGAGATTCAGGACCTAAAAAAGCAGCTTCAGGAGAAAGAAAAAGACTTACGTTCACGGACGAGATCCGTGCGTTATGAGGAAAAGAGAAAAGATCGTCACCACAACAACGCCTCCATTGACCAAGCAGCCTCTCCCTTAAAAAGGAGAGACAGGAGCGTTTCTGTGGAAAAGAAAGAAAGAAGGAAGCATGCTAGGGACAGATACGAGAGATCTGGATCCAATGAGCATATCCCCGAGCAGCACGCGAGGAGAGGGGATGCCGGCCGAGCTGAGGGAGGCCCTAAAACTGCACGAAAAGCAGCTAAGGAAGCCCTAGGCCAGATTTCTAAGTCACCGTTGGCCCATTGGATCCGCGCAGAGAAGACACCGATCAGGGTGAAACATTCAGCGTTCATCCCTTACGAGACCAGCACGGATCCTGTGGCTCACATCCAACACTATCAACAGGCCATGTTCATGCATGAGCAAGATGATGCTTTGTTATGCAAGATGTTCCCTTCCAGCTTGGGAAAGGTGGCTCTGAGTTGGTACCACAAACTCCCAGAGGGGACAATCCTATGTTGGGCTCAATTAGCTGAAGAATTCACTGCTCGGTTTTTAACAAGCCGAGCAGCTCCTAAGACTTTTGATGCATTGACTTCTATGAGACAGAAAGACGATGAGACCCTGCGTCAATACTCAAAACGCTACTGGGAAACTTTCAACGAAATTGAAAATTGTAGTGAGGAATATGCTCTGGCAACGTTCAAAACAAGTCTGCCCGTGCATAGTAAGCTACGAGAATCGCTTACCATGCACCCAGTCAAGACTGTGGCCAAATTGATGGAGAGAATTCAGGAGCATGCACGGGTAGAAGATGACATCCTGCAGGCTGGAGGAAAGATCGTAACTGGACAACCTCAGCTACCAGAGAAAAGGACAGTAGAGTCAAGGGCGTACAAGAAGGAGTACACAACAGGACGGAAAGACTACACTCAGCAAAAGAAAGAAAAAGCTGATCTAGACCCCAAGTCATATTTCAGCATCATGGCAACATTCAATATCCCAATCTACCAGATGCTGTACAGGATCAAGAACGAACAATGGTTCAGAAGGCCCCCAAAGATGACTGGGAACCCAGAAAAAAGGAGAGCCACTAACCAGCACTGCAGCTACCACAGAGATTGGGACACATGACTGAGGATTGTGTGGAGTATAAAAAATTCCTGGATGAGAAGGTGGCAGAGGGACATCTCAAAGAATTTTTGGCTGATAGCAAGAATGATGCCGAGCTGGTAGAGGAGATGGACTACGAGAAAGGTCCAAAGGGAACAATCCATATGATACATGGATTAGTTGCTCCATACACGAATAATGAAATAAGGCACATCCAAAGGGTCAACAGGCAGGCAAAACAAGTCATGAAGCTCGGCATGAAGAGGCCGAGGGCGGAAGGGACCACGGAGACCCCAATCACGTACACTGATGATGACTTGGATGGGGTATCAGTACCCCATAACGACGCGTTAGTAATCAACCTACGAATAGGGGAGTATGACGTGGAAAAGATCCTTGTGGATCAAGGGGCTAGCACAGAAATCATGTACTATGACACCTTCAAAAGGATGGAACTCCCCAACAAGCTCGCTGCAAAAGTGTCTTGTCCCCCTGGTTGGCTTTAGCGCGCAGACAGTATGGCCTATGGGAAAGGTCACACTGCCCGTCCGAGCAGGATCAGTAGTATTGAAAACCGATTTCCTTGTGGTGGACATCCCTTCCTCCTATAACGTGATTATAGGAAGAACATGGATGCACAAGATGAAGGCAGTATCTTCAACATACCACTAGAAGATCAAATACCCCGGAGCAGATGGAATAGAGTGCATCAAAGGAAACCAAAAGGTGGCTGATCAATGTTTCACCATGGTCTTGAAAAAATCCCCAAGGGCCGAGCTGGTACAAACGGTTGAAGTTCCAGACCAACCAACTTTGGAAGACGTCGGAGGCGATCCCACCAAGAAGATGGTGGAAGGACTGAAGAAAATTCAGATTCAGGAGGACGATGCAGAAAAGTACTTCCTGATCGGCGAGACCCTCTCCGAGCTAGAGGAAAGAAACTTGGTCACTTTTCTTAAAGACCACATCGATGTGTTTGCTTGGACCCCTTAGGAGATGCCTGGGATAGATCTTGAAGTCATCTGCCACCACTTGAACGTGGACCCTCAGCACAAGCCAGTTGTGCAGAAGGCAAGGAGGTCGGCACCACAGCATGCGGACGCTGTAATTGAGGAGGTAGAACGGCTACTAGAAGCAGATGCCATACGAGAGGTGAATTATCCAGATTGGTTGGCCAACACGGTTGTAGTCAAAAAGAAAAATGGGAAGTGGAGGGTCTGTGTGGACTTCACTAGTCTCAAGAAAGCATGTCCCAAGGATAGCTTCCCACTCCCCAGGATTGATCAACTTGTGGATGCTACATCAGGCTATGAGAGGATGAGTTTCCTTGACGCATATCGAGGATACCATCAAATAGCTATGTACAAACCCGATCAGGAGAAGACGTCTTTTATCTCTCCTAGAGGGCTCTACTGCTACAAGGTTATGCCGTTTGGGCTAAGGAATGCTGGAGCAACCTATCAGAGATTGGTGACTAAGATGTTCAAGGAACAGCTTGGCAAGACTATGGAGGTCTACATCGACGACATGGTAGTCAAAAGCAAGTTGAAGCCTGATCACCTTGCCGATCTAAAGATAACTTTCAACATTCTGAGAAGATACAAACTAAAGTTAAACGCTTCCAAATGTGCCTTTGGAGTCAGCTCGGGGAAGTTCCTTGGGCACCTAGTGACTAAAAGGGGGATCGAAGCCAATCCGGACCAAATCACGGCTCTGCAAGGCCTTCAAAGCCCAAGGACCACGAAGGAGGTCCAAAGGTTAACAGGGATGGCAGCAGCTCTAAATCGCTTCATTAGTAAATCCTCAGACCGGTGCAGACCTTTCTTTCAGCTTCTGAAGAAGAGAGAAGGATATGAGTGGGGAGCCGAGCAGGAGCAGGCTTTCCAGGAGTTGAAAATTTACTTGTCATCACCTCCTTTACTCTCTACTCCAGAAGCTGGGGAGCGGTTGATATTATATTTAGCAGTATCTGATCACGCGGTCAGCTCGGTTCTCCTACGAATAAAGGGAACAGAGCAAGCTCCAATTTATTTTGTGAGCAAGACATTGTTAGATGCTGAGACACGTTACCTACCACTAGAGAAGTTGGTATACGCTCTCGTTGTCGCATCAAGAAAGTTGCCCCATTATTTCTTGCAGCACCCCATCACTGTGTTCACCGAGCATCCATTGAGGGCTTTGCTTAGGAAGGCAGATTTTTTCGACAGGATCTCGAAATGGTCTATAGAGCTGAGCCAATTTGACCTTGATTATCAGCCCAGAACGGCAATCAAAGGCCAAATTTTGGCTGATTTTGTAGCAGAGTTTACCCCAACAGTGGCTCCACCACCACCAGCTCTCCACGAGAAGGAGCAGGTCAACGATCCTGAGCAGCCAACGAGAATGGCCAAACTAGATCCAGACAAATGGAGGCTCTACGTCGATGGATCAGCCTGCAACAAAGGATCCGGAGCAGGGGTAGTACTTTTCTCTCCAGAAGGATTGGCTCTAGAGCAAGCGTTACAGTTGGGATTTAGTGCCACTAACAATGTGGCAGAGTATGAAGCCCTGATCGACGGATTAAAGAGTGCCCTAGAGCTCAAGGTAAAAAAACTGAGAATATTTTGTGACTCACAGTTAGTAGTTAACCAACTTTCAGGGGAATATGCCACAAATAGCGAGAAGATGGCCGCGTACTCAGAGGCGGCCAAGGATCTACTAGACAGACTTGATGAGGTACACATCCAGCAGATCAGCTCGGGCCAGAATGCACATGCAGATTCGCTGGCCTGCTTGGGGTCAGCAGTCAGGACGGAGTATCGCCGCACGGTGACGGTGGATTACCTGAGCGAACCAAGCATTGGCCGATCTGTTGAGATCGTGATGGAAACAGAATTTGGGCCGAGCTGGATGGACCCAATAGTGACGTACCTTCGAGATGGGACATTGCCAGAAGATAAGAGGGAAGCACATAAAATCAAAACCAAGTCAGTACGTTTTTGGCTCTCTCCAGAAGGTAAGCTTTATAGAAAGTCTTTCCTTGGTCCATATTTATTATGCGTACACCCAGCCTTTGTTCAGAAATTCCTCAATGAGATCCATGCTGGAACTTGTGGGGGACACACTGGTGGTAGATCCATAGCCCACCGAGCAATATCCTAGGGATATTAGTGGCCCTACATGCAGGAGGATGCAAAGGCTTTTGTCAAGACTTGTGAGAAGCGCCAGAGATTTTCTCCTCTAATCCGAGCACCGGCGGAGGATTTGCTGCAGCTAACCAATCCATGGCCATTTGCCCAATGGGGATTGGATATCGTGGGTCCTTTCCCTATGGCAACAGGGAAACGAAAATTCCTACTCATTGGCACTGACTACTTCACCAAATGGATAGAGGGGGAAGCTCTTGCCAAAATCACAGAAGCTATGGTGGAAAAATTTGTGTGGAATAAGATAATCACAAGGTTTGGAGTACCCTACTCCATCATCTCCGATAATGGGTCCCAGTTCGGCAAGAAATTCAAAGCCTTCTGTCTCAGTACGGCATCAGAAACTATTATTCCACCCCAGCTTACCCACAGAGCAATGGACAGGCAGAGGCCTCAAACAAGACCATCCTGAAGAGTCTCAAAAAAAGGTTAGAGAAAAAGAAGGGAAAATGGCTCGATGAACTTCCAGCCGTGCTCTGGGCATACAGGACCACCCCACGGCGATCTACGGGAGAGACGCCGTACTCCCTTGCTTATGGGACTGAGGCAGTAATTCCTTTGGAAATTGGTTTACCCACCATTCGCACTACCCTCGTGGAATCTGGAGGCAACGATAAAGCCCTTGCCGAGCAGCTCGACCTTGCTGAGGAAAAAAGAGAGCGTGCACTCATCACCTTAGCAGCATATCAAGAACAGCTACGAAGAAGCTACAACAAGAAGGTACAGCCAAGGGAATTCAAAGTTGGAGATCTAGTCCTAAGGAAGGTCTTGGCTAACACCAAAGTGTCTTCAGACGAGAAGCTTGGACCGAACTGGGAGGGACCATACAAGATTGTGGGAATTGCTGGCATTGGGGCCTACCGTTTGGCCGACCTGGATGGAGACCTAGTTCCATGGCCGTGGAATGTCCAAAACCTTAGGAAATTCTTCCAGTAACATGTATACGTGATTACGAATACAATCACGTCCCTTTTTAGTAAAAACGAATAAATTCACATTTGTTTTTAGCACCCAGTTGGGATTACGAGTAAAGTCACCAACATTAGTTATTCAAGTCTTTTGATATTTCTATCATTAATGAATTTTTTTTTTTTAATTTTTTTTTATCATGATCTTGATTAATACGAACCACAATAAAAAATTGGGATTCCTATTGGGGAGCAGAGAGTGTTTAGATTTGCAACGAATATTGCAACGAAAAACTCTAAGTATGAAGAAACTTAGCTTTGCAACGAATATTGCACAAAAAACTCTAAGTATGAAGAAACTTAGCTTTGCAACGAATATTGCACAAACAACTCTGAATATGAAAAAACTTAGCTTTGCAACGAATATTGCATAAGAAACTCGAAGTATGAAGAAACTTAGCTTTGCAACGAAAATTGCAACAAAAAACTCTAAGTATCTAAAAACTTAGATTTGTAACGAATATTGCAGTATCTTAGAAGGTTCCAAAGTATGAAAATTCAGGCAAGAGGACACTTGAAACACTTAGCATACAGAAACTTAGCAGAAAAAGCAAAACCAATGTATCAAACATTAGAAGAGGCCACACACGGCCGAGCAGGACCACGCAGGGTCAAGAGCAAAAGTATTAAAGTAGCAACAGGCCACAGGTGGCCGAACAAGCCACACAGGGCCAAGAGTAGAGCTTAAGTAAATAACAGACAAGAGAAATAAGAAGGCATCAAGCCTCTTCACTGAGCCCTGAGGCATCAGTGGCTGGGGTAGGATTGGGAATGTTTCCACCATCTCCTTGGACAGAAAGGACGGCATGGGTATCTTCAGTCTGAGTTTGCTCGGAGGCAAGCTCGGTCTGGTTCTCAGGATCGTTCTGAGCCTGGGCATCTGCTTGAGCATGAGCGACGGCCATCTCGCTCGGTAGCTTCATATCAACCCAATGAGGGGAGGACTCATCGATGCCGAGCTTCTCAAGGCAGCGACGCCAAGCTGCCTTCCATATGGTATCCTGCACAGATGGCATTTGCGCCTTGTAGTTCTCTGTGACTTCTAGGACGGCTCGGTCATACTCCGCCGCTGCCTTAGCCTCTGCCGCCGTCAACTGGTTACTCAGACCGAGCTCAACCTCTTCCGACCTCTTCACCAGACCGGCATTCTCTTCCCTCAGCGCCTCCACTTCCGCTCGGGCTTCCTTCAGGGACTGGGAGTACTGGGCGATCTCCTTCTCAGCCCTCTCCGCCCTCTTCTGCTCCTTCTTCAGCTCCTTCTTGGCCTCTTTGGCTCTATCAAGACCCACAGAAGCCTTCTGCATGATCTGTTAAGAAAAAGTGAAAAAGAAAGCAGAACATAAGCACAAGGGCAAGTCTAGGTACAACAGAAAGGGGGGATTAAAAGGATGTATTTACCTTGACACTGGACTGGAAGATGGACTTCATCAGCACGTCGTAAGAACTACTCTTCTCCCTCTCCACGTCATTGGGAAGAAGGGCAGCTCGGGAAATACCAAAAGCCACGTCGGTAGAAGAGATCTTGTCAATTGAAGTGACAAGAGTACCATCAGGGCGAGCAAGCGGAGGGGCCCAAGGCTGTGCCAGCGGTGGAGAATCAGTCACTGGCGGGTTGGTATCCCCGGTTCTTCTCCTCTGAGGTGGGGGGCTGGACTTGTTGGGGACTCCCCGCTGGTCTCTTCTCCCTCTGACAGTCGGTGCGGGAAGGGGACGGTGATTGAGGAGGTTGGGTGGTTCGAGTAGCCGGTGGAGCACGGGAGGCTCCGCCCAAAGTCAGCTGGTCCAGGAGATTGATTGGCTGCAGAGGCATCTCTGAACGGTCCGGTGAGGGAGAATAGCCCGGTGAGTCGTCTGAGTTTGCTAATTGGGAGGAGTGCTCGGCGATGTCTCGGACGAGTGCGCGGTAGTCCACACCACCCGCTTCGTCTTCTTCCTCTTCTTCTTCTCTTTCTTCTTCCGCTACTGTTGCTCTGCCGGATGTGCTTGGCTCAAGGTCAGTACGGATGAGGATGGGGATGGCCGTATGGATCTCCGAGATGTGAGCAAAGGTAACTTGCCGCTGGAGGTCTTCGGAAGTCTGAGGACGCCTAGTTCTTCCCCTGGATTGTCCTCTGCGTCGTTGGGGAGCCCTCTGCTCAACTGATGGGCGAGTAGCTACTAGGAGACCCGGAGGTGGCCAAGTATGTCTCGTGCGCAGCTCGCCTTCCCGACGGATCCCACCCCAGTAAGATGGCGTGTATCCCAGAAGAATGTGAGCAGCTCGGCCAAGACCCACAGGTGTGGGGGCGAAACCGTCGAAATACAGGGCCCGAGCGATTTCCTCTCGGTGAAGCCTGCAGTGTATCAGGCGACCACCGTGATTAAGATTGGTCGCTGCAAAATAACACAAAGAGAGGTGGTCAGATACGATTCTCGAATATTCAGGGGGTAAAAGGATTTAAGTACAAAGAACGAAATACTAACGTGGTCTGCTTGTGGCCGTAGGGCAGGAGAGACTAATGACATTCCCCTCGGCATCCTTTGGCTCCCGGTTACTGGTGACCACGAGAAAGTCATCTGCCTCGCCCTTCGAGGAATTGGGTAGGTCAGTGATGAGTTTCTGCTCGGGGTCCCTAGCCTTAAAATAGTAATTGTGATCCGCTGTAGGGACGACACTGTAAAGGTAATGTAAATCCCACCAGTCGAGGTGTAGGCCGAGCAGTTGGTTTAGGGCAATTGTGCCCATGACTACCCTAACGAAATTAGGGCAGAGCTGCATAGGGTTTAGGTTGCATCTAGAGCAAACCTCCTTGAAGAAAGGGTGCAGGGGGAGTCTGAGTCCCCCTTCCACTATGAAGATCAGAGGAATAAGGATTTTATCTTCTTCCAGGCTTACCACTCTCAGGTCGTTGGGTTCATTTAACCTAAACTGGACGTCGGCAGGAATGTTGTATCTTTGTCGAAATTCTATTATTCTTTGGGGGTTGCTAAGAAGGGCTCTATACCTACCCATTTCTTCGTAAAATTAGGGTTTCACAGTTGAAACCCAGATAAACAAGAAGATGAACACACTAAGGAAATAACGAAGAAGACGAAACACGAAGTAGGAATGGAGGTCTGAAAGGGCCACTTACGTGATAGAGATGGACCTAATGGAATGATCTCTGATGAGAACGGAGGGAGACTTTCCGACGTAAATCGGAGAAAAGACTGTGGTGGCAGAAAAGCTTGAGCGTCTTTGATGGCGGATGAAGTTTTCTCTCTCTTCTCTGCTTCTAACGAAATGAAGTGAAGGGGAGAGATGGAGGTTTTTTTTGGCTATTAGGAAGTTTTGGGGGGAAGAATAATGATTATCCCGCCCGAAACCCCATACAAGTGGGGTATGACGTACGTGAAAAATCAGCGGAATCGTCCTTTGGACTTATCCGAGCCACCAAAGGGTCATTTCGCATTTAATGCGAAAGCAACGCTGCCACCCACGTGGAGGGGGGCGTGCAGAGGGTACATCAAGAGCCGTTAAAGCTCTGCGCACTGCTGACGAACGACAGTAATGGCAGAGCTGGGGAGCAATTGGAGTAGGTAAAGTCTGATTACCCTACTACTAGGCATAACATGTGCCTAGGACGGTCACCACGAAAGGGTGAATAGCTCGGCACCACGTAGGGTATTCGCGAGCCCTGTGCCGAGCTGGTTTGGCCATGAGTAAGGCCAGAATGAAAGGAATGAACTAATATACCAGGATGTGCCAGCTCGGTATAGGTCATAAGGGGATGCCCTTGATATGGCCGAGCTGGGGGAGCTACGGGTAAAGCTTGAATAGCATTCTAGAATACATGGACTCAGATCGGCGTGAGTAGCTGAGTTATGTACGAGTCATGCCGAGCTACGTGGAAGCACGGCACCGCCACGGGTAAGGCGGTGAGACATTCAAGAATATTCTAAAACAGTTCTTTATGTGATAAGGAAGTAATCCCGAGAGATAAGGGACAGATATGGGAAATCCTAATGTGATTAGGAGTACGTCCCATATAGGAAAGTCCCATTAAGAAAAGGATTCCTAAAGGGAATAGGAAACAGGGGCATGAGATGCCTAAAAGTGAAGAACATCTACCCCTATAAATACAAGACAAAAACCATGACAAAAGGTACGCTGTGAAACCTATTTTCATAACGCATTGTGATTTGAGCACTCGAAGTACGTGATACTAACTTAGGCATCGGAGGGCTTTTGCCAACGAGAGGCAAAGGTGCTCTAACCCTTTCTCTGTTTTGCAGATTTAGGGTTGAATCAAGGAAGCACGTGATCCAGGGCTACGTGGATTTTTCCCCGTACACATTGCACCTTGAGTTAATTAACATTACATTTTGTAAATTTCATTGCACCCGACTGAAGAAGACAATGTTGCCCTAAACCCAACTTTTTATTTTGAAAAATATAATCATTGTTCATTCACTAAACAACGTTGCACCTAAACTGAATCAACATTGCACCTTTTGTAAATTTCGTCGCACCCGACTGAGGAGGATTGAGTTGCCCTAAACCCAACATTTTATTTTGAAAAATATAATCATTGCTCCTTGACTGAACAACGTTGCACACTGAATTAACATTGCACCTTTTGTAAATTTAATTGCACCCGACTAAGGAAGATTGAGATGCCCGTGTGATGTACAAATCCAACTTTTTTTAAAAAAATGACTATTGCTCCTTAAATGAACAACGTTGCACCTTGATTGAATTAACATTGCATCATTTGAGAATAGCATTGCACCCGAATGAGACCGATTGAGTACTTGTGTGATGTCTAAATTTAATTGTTTATTTAAAAAAATGGCAATTACACCTTAAATGAAACAAAATTGCACCTTGACTAAATTAACATTGCCCCTTTTCATAATACCATAGCACCCGAACCAATAAGATTGAAAAGTGTGATGAATTCTAAGTCCAACTTTTTATTTTGGGAAAATGATCGTTGTTCCTCAACTAAAACATTGTTGCACCTTATTGGGACTAGTAGGAGCAGTTTTTTCAGGATACCATTGCACCCTATGAGGAAGATTGAGTTGCCTGTATGATGTCTAAATTCAAAATATTTTGGAAACGTTGCACCTTAAATGAATATTGCACCCGAATGAGGATGGATAAAAAAAAAAGAGCTCTTGCTCCTTTTATGATTCTATATATTGCACCTTCAATCAAAATCTATTGCACTCCGGATAAAACTATATTGTACTATGTATGGAACTATATATACTGTGAATATACACGACACCCTCAGGGTGGGTACTTTTTTGAATTTTACAGATAGCAAACCTTGCCTCAATACCAAAAACAGTATTATGTCGACACTAGTAAACTACAATTTAGTGCAGTTAAGCCAGTTGCCAACCCCTCCATTATACATTCATGAGAAACATATCAGAAAGCATACAATGGATGTTTTCAGTCTATTAACATTTTCTGCATTTGTAGCATACCATCTTTACTTTTTTCCGCCAACGTCACTGTCGTTATACAAAGAACAACCAGCTTTTGTGGGACTACAACTTCTTAGATTGATCTCCTTTCAATCAGATGAACAGCAGAGTGGATCTTCCTTCAATCTGAGCTCCAAGCTTGCACGCTGAACAGTCGCGTTAGCACCGTACTAGACTGCAGAGTCCAGAATGGCACTTCGACGGTCAAGTAAATACTGGAAGAAGGAGATGAAGCCAGAAACTCAGATCTAGGGTTTCAGGATAGAATGTATGTACCTTCATTTGGGCTGAACATTACCTTATATGGGAAGTGAGTACTTGCTCTCCAAGTACGGTCGTGTTAGCGTGTTAGTCACACAAGGTAACCGCTCGGCTGGTGTCACTATGATAAATACAGACAAGTGGTCTATGAACACATGCCTCCAATAGTATGGTGACACGTTGACCAGGCTGTTCAACTGACGTCACCGTCATGATAGAAACGATTATCACTACATGGTCTGTTATTCTCATGCACTCTGCTGAGTAAGCTCTAGGTATTTACCCTCCGGAACCAACATTTAGTTGGTTGCTCCTGCAACCGCTTACTCCTCGGCATGGCAAGCCGAGCCCCAGTATTGTTGTGGGGACTAGATTGTCCATAACATGGTGTAATATTACGCACCCTCCCGGCCATACTCCGAGACTGTGGACCGAGGTCTTGATGCACTCGATCACGTATAGCAGTCTTTTAAGGTTCCGCCGACGGATCCCTTGGTGGTCACCTTACGTATAGCAGTCTTTTACGGTGGTATGCTTTGGTGGTTTCCCGATTTATCCTTTTGATAGGATCTTTAGTTTTCTTCTCAACTACGACAGGAGCTTGGTATCCGGCTCCTACACCTTTCCTACATTCAGATTTGCTATTTTAGCTTCAACATGATCCAACCAATAATCCCTAGCCTCAACATGCGAAAAACAATAGTTGATTAAATGTTCACTTTTAATGGCATGATTACAAAATAACAAAATAGAGTAGTAAGAGCATCCTCATCTCACTCCCTATTTTAACTTTTGAGTTAAAATAGGGAGCCAAACCCCCAAAAACACCCAAAAATCAGCCTCTCTATTTTCCCTCACCAAATTATTTTTGCTACAGTACCGCACCAAATTTGGTGCGGTACTGTTCACGCACCATTTTGTTTTTTTATTATTTTTTCCGGCTGCTACGTCAGAAGACTCCATCGCTGCATCAGAAGACTCCATTTGCTGCGTTAGAAGTCATAACATGTGTCCAATTTATTAATGGCTAAAGGGGGAAAGGTTGGGGGGGTCCACTCCATTGCGTCAGAAAACATATCCCAGGCGGGAGATTAAGCTTTTGGGAGGATTTTTTTTTTTTTTTTTATAGATTTGAGGGGAATAGTTTAATATAGTAAAGTTAAAATAGAGAGTCTGATTTTGTGAGTTTTTGATAAAGTGACTTGCTAATTTATAAAATGGGTTTTTGAAGTTAAATTTGGTGAAAATTTTGGATAGGCTGATGAGGATGCTCTAAGGGCATCTTTATCAAGGGCACCAAAAAAAAATACCAAATTTAACTTCAAAAACACATTTTACAAATTTAGCAAGTCACTTTTTAAAAAACTCACAAAATTAGACTCTCTATTCTAATTTTATTATATTAAACTATTCTTTCTTTCTATTCCTACTCCCCAAAAGTAATTTTAAAAAAATGAATAGTGCATGAACAGTGCCCTGGTGAGTGAACAGTGCACTCACCAGTACCATGGCCATGGCCCTGGTGAGTGAACAGTACCATGGCCATGTTTTTGTCATTTTTAGCCCTTTTACCGTTGGTCATTCTCCCGATTTTTTGGGGGGCCTTTCTTTTTTCTTTTTTGAACTTTTCTACCTGTTCTATTTGTAAATACTCCTGTTCTTTTTCTATTCTCTCACCTTCTCCAATTTTCATACATAGTTAATTTGAGGCTCTATTTGGAATGAGAATGAATATCAAAGCCAATTAATTATTGTTAAAAAGTTTTATGTTGAGTGAATTTTTTATTTAACTTATGTCAGAGTTTTTTAAATTAAATTTCGTCCAAGTTGTTATGAGTTTGAAACTTAATTTGCATATTTGACATCACCAAAATTATAATACTGCCTATAGCAATTTGTGCAAGTTATAAATTTGCCCCAAATTATTCAACAGAAGTTATAAAATTGTCGTAAAATTCCAATCCAAATAACAATGCAAACGTCTATATCATGCAAATGGTGAAGATTCCATTATGCAATGGGACGAGGTTACGAGTTCAGTTCAGTTTTGCAAAGAAACCGGTTGTTGAAATTTTTAACGTCGTTAAAGACGTTGAATACCCAACAACAATATCTTCAATTACAAAATATACAAAAAAAAAAAAAAAAGTCTAACAAATTAATACACCATAGAGTTCAAAGACACTAAATATCCATTAACCAACAACAGAATAACATAAAACGGCAATAAACTAATCACTACATCTATCAATTTTTGTTACATGTGTAAGCGTATTTACGTAATTTTGTAAGCTTATTTATGTATCTTACGGTTCGGTTTGGTTCGTTATGGTTATCATACGAAACCGAATCGGCTGGGTTTTCTAAATCAAAAGTCAAGACCAAAATCATGGTTAAAAACTCGGCTAAAACCCATACCAATTGGTTCAGTACGGTTTGTGCGATATTGTCATCCCTATATAGATTGACATAGGTTTGCTTATAAGTAAGGTTGTGACGACAAACATGGTGGGAAAAATACGGCATAAACAGCGAATTCGAAAGAACAGTTATAATTCACATATATTACAGAACTGAATTGTAGATTAAAGAACGAAATACAAATTGTACTGTGGAAACATGAAATGAACCAAGTTCTGTGAAACAGTCTCCTTAAAACAAATTCACCGCCTACCGAGGGTATTGCAGGTTGCATAGGCGTTTGTTTCGCTGGATAAAACGGCTAAAACCACAACCGTCAGAAAACCATCGGAGATCGCCTAGGCGAACTGAAACCATCGTCTCACTTTCTCTCACTCAAGGATAAGAAATTATGGTGTACAACCCAATTCGTGATTGCACAAGATATAAGACTAGATGACTCTTGAGTTGCTCACCACCAATGAATGGATGAAACTCCTAGAGTAAAATTGCTCACTTCATAAGGGGGAACTAATCAGTTGTAATTGCTGGCTTTTCAGCTACATTGTCTACGTACCACAAACCTGGAAGGGACTCTTTAGTTTCCCCTAGAGACCCTCCGAATACCCAATTTTATTCATAATATTCCAACAATTCAAACAAAAAAAAAAAAAGTAATTGGGGAAAACTAACGCATACTACAAAGCTAACCCGGAGAGAGCACAACAAATAATCCCGACATAGGATTGCTAGTTTTTGACTTTGAACCTTCCCTTGTGATGGCCTATTGAGTTTACTAACTGATCAATGAACGCGATGTCTCGAATTGTTCTGCTGTGTGCAAACCAAGACAACAGACGTCACACAAAAACTCAAGCCCTAGACTTCGCCCAACTAATGTCTCATGTACAGATATTCTCCGTCCCGTAAAAGAGGGTGTCCAAAGTCATATTCAAAGTCAGCTCGAGACATTCACACCTATTTGCAACTTGAACTGCAATCTATACCTGACACACCCGTGCAATCAGTTCACGCCGTTGTTTACTCACTCGTGTTAAACACGGTTAAAGGGAGGAAATCAAGGTCCCACAACTTTCTTGGTAAATGAACAAAAGTTGCAGGGAAGTTAGTTTCCTAGCATTTCTCATCCTCCCCGTGCAACTAAAAGGGTCAAACAGGGCCAAAGGGTAACACTAATCTAATGCAATGTAAATGCAACAGTTTATCGGGGCATTGCAAATTCAGATTGGTTGCAAAGAAAATAGGTGCACAAAATTTTTAAACTAACAAAATGGAAAAGAGGATGGTGAGGGGATGCAAAGTTTTCATCATATATTTCATATCTTTCGGGTTAATTGCGTCTTTGTCGAATCATATAAATACAATCACCATTCACAAGTGCAATAAAAGTACAAAAACTGAATAAACCCAGATGTTACTCCAGCGATAATCAAAACCTCCTTTCACAAAGGGAATGTTTAGCATCCAACATTTTAAATGTGGTTTAAATGGCTGTACAAAATAGCACCCACCTGAATGGCTTCATATTTCCTGTGCCCAAGTATTGGTTCTTCCTTGGTAAAACCTTAAGGTCATGATTGTTCTGGAACATATACAAGGAAAATGTTTTAAGCCAGTAGATTACCTATCTTCCAAAAAGAATCATTAACTGATGTGAAAGACTTACTACACAGTTTCAAAGGGAAAATCGTACGGGTGTCTAGTGCAAGTACATGTCTAAATGTCGAATAATACTATGTCCTATCAAGGTTATAGGAACACAATAAAACATTCATATTCAGTAGAACATTTCTTTTATTTCCTAGGTTAAATGATGTTTCCAAGGTGTCAATGAGCACGTCGTGCATTTGCCGTAAAGTTGAATGATTAGATATGTTTCCTAGATGATGCTTCAAATAAAAACGTCGAAGACATTACTGTTACCCTTACCCAAGTTTACAGTGTCCATGGGTGCTCTATATATTTACAGGAGTACATCCAATGCAGGTTACACGTCTACAAATATAAGATGAAGTTGAATGGCAGGTAACAACCCTAAGTGCAGCATCAAGAATAGGATCTTTGACTATTATCTCCAATAATCTTAATCTCCATGAGTTCTTTAATGGGCTGGCGACATATTGGACACTTGTTAGATTGAAGCCTCAATGCTTGGGCACACTCGCAGCACAGGCATTTCAGAAGACAAAACACGCTTTATTAATTACACACACAGAGTAGCAAGCCATTATAAACCCAAAGTCTCGGGAGTATCTTAAAATGCTTGCTTTAACACCTTTCAGGGCATAATCAGACAAGTTATTGCGTTGCTCCCATTTTCTTTCACTCGGGCTCTTATAGAAAATCATTTCCTCAAATACAAATCTCTATGTGTAGCTGGATAACCGTAAAATCTTGTTTGGAGTATGCATACGGCAGCTAATAATACAGAATGTTTATCCAAGTTACATCATCCACAGGAAACATTACAGGGTATTCACAAAAACAAGTGGGCCACCACAATCCAGCGGGTAGGATGTATGGAATTACTTCCGTACTTGATGTTCTTTGTTAAAGACAATAATCTCTCCTGAGAATCTATTTGGGAACTACATATAAGATCAACCCATGAGATAAACAATTGCTTTAGCCTCTTGAAACTCCCAAGCCACATGTTTTCAATAACCTTAGGTTAGTTGAACCAGCCAAGGACCCTGAATGGGCCACAACAGTGTCTCACCGTTGTTGATAAAATCAATGCAACTATGACCAACCTAATAACCCCTACAGGCAGTTCAATAAGTTGGTCTTTGTTTGGACTCAAGCATTGGTTTCACGTGGACACTGGAAAGTAATCCTATTTCATCATTAACATTTTCCTTATCCTCGAGAGTAAAAAAAGGTGTTTCTATGATAATATCGAGCATTTCATGCATAATATGGGAGTTTTGTGGATAGTTATGTGGAAAGCTCAAATTGCAAAATAAGTTTGTCAGGTGAATGTCCACCACTATGTTAGACACAACCCACAAATCCTTACCTAAGTGCGAGTTTTAGACACGACACTTTATACGAGAAGATTCCATTCAACATAGATCATATCTTAACTATTAGGATAAAATCAAAACCTTCCAACAACAGAAAGAAAATAGACGCTCATGAAAGTTGAGTGAACTCCCTGGCCTGGTTACTGACTAGTCTGGTGTTGAGAACCTTTCAAGAAGTAATTAACTAGAATAACTTCTTAAACCCTTGAATCATGTATAAAGAGAAGTATTTGGGGTTGAAATGGAGATTCTCACCATATGCCTACATGGTAAAACTGTAGTATCCTTTGGCTGAGTCATGCAAATTACACATTCTGTTCCTGAATCATTCTCATTGCTGGTTGATTCAGTCGAACTGCTTATTCCAAAAATCTCACGTAGCTCATATTTAACACCTTCAGCCCATATAATCTGCTTCACTACTTTTACTCGAAAACGGCTCTCATCAGTCTTCTCCAAGACAGCTTGTGTAATTTGTGCATGGGAAGCTATAGTCATTGCTGAATCATCGAGCATCTTATCATTTGACAGAGATGGTGGGCTTGACTCTGCTGATATAACAAGTGGAAAAACTTCTTCTTCTGGTAAAGGTTTTGCAGGGTTTGCTAAGTCATTGACGTCAAATAATCGCAGGTCAATACCAGTTCCTGAGGCCTGACAAAATTTCTGGCTCGCTCCTTTCTGAAACGGAATCCTCACAGGCATATGGATCTTAGGGTATAATGCAGTGAAGGTACAGTTGGTCCCTTCCTTGCCGAAGTAAAAAATGGTAATACTGCAACAAATATTGGAAAAAATGTTTAACAAGAAAAGAAAAGAAGTTCGCCGTCAATATACACCGAGCAATATTAAAATCCCACACAGATAAGAAAATCTTCTGGTTCAACAATTAATCATAATTAAATGCAAAAGATGTTCAAATGATAATAAGACCAATCAATCAAAGGTTAAGCAAAAGAACTCAGAACAAGGTTTACAAAGATTGTTCGTCAGAGAGAGAGAGATCTAAGGTATCAATTGTTACATAACCAATTCTTTCAAGGGCACCCGCGTATGAATCTAGTATATAAGCTTTTCAAATTGGGAAACGTATCGTGTATCGTTTTTTCCATTTTATAAACTGTATCAGGCTACATATTGAGTATTTTAAGATACATTAACCATAATTAATACACAATTAAAAAGCCGTTATACCTCACAACACCAACAAACTATGCATATATTAAACAAAAAATGTTTTTCCGATGCAACATTTAAAGTATCTCAACTGGGGTGGATCACATTGAGGCTTCCTATTGGCTTGGTCATGGAAAGAAAGAAAAGCCCTTATATGATTCGGGTAAAACATAATCGAAGTATGGTTCGTTCTTCTATTCAAGCTCTACATTGCGGGTGGATTAATGATTAGATGTTGCCATAATTAGATCAAATAACTTGATTAATACATTTGGGAAAAGAGCAAAACAGAAAATTCTCATGCAAACAAAACATATTCAGAATCCGAAGTTTCAGACAAATTTCTGAAGAAAATAACACAATCAACTAACCAATAGACCACGCTATTCCACTTGATTAACCAATTATCCATTTGCGCAAATCGCAACCAGTGGCGGACACAGTATCTCTATCTATCGGGCCCGAATCACATGTATTTCTATATTAATAACAAAATATGTAATCCACAAGTATATATTGCTATTGCTGGATCCGAGAAAGAGACTAGATAATGTATATATGAAGCCACCATTTGATTTTATACGCGTTTACCAAAAATGGCTATAATTTAGGATTTTAGGGACATTTTTTGCTTAAGAAGTTTTTTCATTCAATAAACATACCGGGGCCAACCTCATAGAACTTTAAACAAATCTAAAAGGTTTATTTGAAGGAGGCCACAATACCTGCCATCAACCATAGCGTCAAAAGTGAAAGACACTAAATGGTAATCTGGATTCTTCGCGTCCGCATCAATCCTTATAGTATCCTTATGAATATTCACGTAATTCCTAATCTTCTTCGCACTCTGATGATCCACATACGGAGGCGGCGACGGCAGCGGTCGAGGATAAAAACCCGGCCCTGCGTTACTGTAATTTACGAAATTCGTATAGTAATTGTATTGACCCATAAGGGGCGTGGGGTAATTGTGGGCATTGAAGTTAGGGTTTTGAGGGTGGGGGAAAAAAGGAGCGGGCATCATTAGATTAGGGTTTTGAGGGGGCGCAGGATATGGAGCGTTGGCTGCGAAGGCGTAGATTGGTGGCGGCGGCGGCGCCGGCCGTGATCGTGGCGTCGGGGACTCTGGCTGTGGAGAGGGGGTTTGATGGTGTGGATTGTGGGTGTTAGGTCGTCTTCTGGAGCTCCATGAATGGCCCATTTTCTAGAGAGAGAGAGAGAGAGAGAGAGAGAGAGGAGAAAAAACCGGTGCGGCATAAACAGGAACCCAAAGTTGCTGCCGGTGTTAAGGTTTGTTAAGCATATCTTTTTCTATTTACGTAGGCATATCTTTTTATACATCAATGATGATCTACTGAGAACTTCCTCACGGATCTCCTCTGTGAGGACCACTCTTTTTTAATTTTTTGGATCAAATTTTCATAATTTGAACCATTCAATGTATTTAAAACATGTTTTTCAAGGCCAATCGCGAGGAATCGCTCAAAAACAATACCCGAAAGGGCTTCATCCGAATAATTTTTCATAATAACCGTACATATATAGTTTATCAAAAAATACTCAAATGAAGCCCTTTCGGGTATGTTTTTGGCGATTTCTCGCTCTGACCCATAAAAATATGTTTTAAACAAATTGAGCGGTTCGGATCGTCGAGATTTAACCCCGATCCATGAGGTCCTCACGGAATTTTAATGAGGAAGTCCTCATTAGATCATCGATATATATATATTTTATGGCTTGCTAAATCAGTAGTTAATTCATATATGAGGAGGACAGATAGGTGTAGATAGTTCTTTACTAAATCATGTATCTCTTTGTCTGTTATGTCTGATAAGACTCTTTGATGGATCTGAGGTATATGTTCCTCACCCAAGTCGCGTTGAGGTTTTGTGTGCCTTTAGGACCCGTGAAGGGTATTGATGGCCTTGACTCGTAAACCGTTGACAAATGGGTATATGTAAGATCCATTATAAGAATCTGATATAAACATAATAAACAACGATGATACAAGGTTTATTTTATGAAACTATCCGTTCTATCCTCAATCATATGTGAATTAACGTCTTCAAAATGAATACACTATCTTTGGATAGATCTTCTGTATCAGTAAAAAATGAAGAAATTGTTGAGTACTCACAGGCTCAACAACTAAATCAGTGGACCACACCCGAAGTAGAACCCAGAAGAATTTACAAATTGGGTCTTTTTGATTATATCAGTAAAAATGCTATTAAGACATCTGAACAGACTATTTGTCTTGACACAAATGATAAAACAATCAAATTATTGTGTTTAAAAGATATTCAGCGGTACTTGCATAGATATAAATATCTGCATATTGGTTTGATTCAAATTGCTTTCAAACCTCTGACTTTACCAGGATTGAATTCCAGTATTCAAGCTGATTTACGTGATGCTAGATGTAATGATTGGAAATCCTCTCTTATGGGAATTGTTCAGACTAGCTTATGTCATGGACCAGTATATTTTAATGTTTATCCAAATCTTGCTCTATCTTTGACTGATAGAAATTTGTTTGAAGCTGTAAGTTTGCATATCCAAACTCAGGGATATAATTTCTTGCCAGGTGCTTGCGTCCTTTGATTGTATTTCAAATGATGTTTCCCCAAGCGTAGGGTTTAGGTGTTGCAAAGCATAATAACCGGAAGTCCGGGTCGAGTCCTCAGGGAAGGGTCGGAGCTAGTGAGAGGTTTACTTTACGGTAGGGGTTTCGGCGTTAGGACGGCCAACCTTTTGGTTTGGTTTTGTTTGTGGGATTCTCTCTACCTCTAATGCGATTGAAAATGAAATTTTAAACTATAAATTAAAGGCGGCAAGGTCTAGAGGATCATACCACCCATGACTAGGGATATTCAATGGCTCTCGACTATAACTCAAGTGAGAGACAAAGTCACTTGCTCTCACTCGGAAGATTTGACAATGAAAATCATTTTGACTCTAGAAAATTGGTTTAACAATGGGATAAGTTCTTTGAGGCATTTTTACAAACACTTGGAGTGACATAGCTCTAAGCATCATGTGTGGCAAGTAGTCAAGCCCTTGCCTACACAAGATCAAAAAGGTTAACAACTCCTAGTTTTGGTACATAAAATTGAACTCACCCAATGAAAACCAATCTTTACCACAAGAATGAGGTTTGTAAATGGAAAGAAACTCTCTTAGACATTTTATCGAACACCTAAAGTGACATAGCTCAAAGCATTGTGTGTGCCAAGTAATTTGTCTACACCCAATCAAGGAGGTTAACAACTCTAAGTTTAGACCGAAAATAGAGTGATTAATCCATTCACAAACCCACAATAAGCATAAAAACGTGAGAAGCCATTGAAACACCGGAGTCATGGGGTGATATTCACCCCATGACCAAGCCTAAACTACTACTCAAACATGGTTAAAGTACACAACAAAGAGAAAAACGTGATTAAGGAAAACATAACGAAAATGAAAATAAACACAAGATTTAGATAGATAAAGATGAGTACTACAACATTAATGAAGAGCAATTACCTTGAAACTAAGTGGAAGTACATCAAATCCTAGAGAGAAGTTGGAGCAAAATATGTACAAAACTAATGGAGGTAGAGAGAGAAGGTGGAAGATGAAGAATACCTAATAATCTGATGTTAGGTGGCTTTTATAGCCCCCAAAAACGTGTACAAAAGGTCCAAAATGCCCCTACAATTGGTCTTGATCGGGCTCCAAAAACCCAGAATTTTGGTGCTTGAACCGGTACAAGGGAAATGCTTGAACCGGTTCTAGAAGGGTTTTTGACCTTCTGTTCAGCTAGAACCTGTACAAGGGTTTTGCTAGAACCGGTTCTACTGTGGTTTTTGACATTCTGTTCAGCCAGATTTTTGCCCCAACTTTGCGAGCACGCCCCGGCTTCGTCCGAACTCGGAATGAGGTGATTCTTGAACCGTTGGAAAGCTCTATGAGTCTACTTTCAAACCCAATTGAGCTCATCTTCATAGCCTTTGTATCTTGAGAGAAATGAGTCTTTTTCTATCGGTGTGTCTGATTTCCTATAGCCTCATAACTCTAGCTTTGTTGTTCCTTTGTTCCGAGCTTTCCTTGAACCTTCCAAAGCTCCTTGAATTGACTTCTAAGCTTCGGCGATTGTCCTCCACGGCATTGCGGGGCCTTGGGTACTTCCGGATACAACTGGGGATTATTTGAAGTTTTGGACACGCCTTTTACTCCAAATTACCTAAAACTTGGAAAAACACACAAAACGCGCAATATCAAACAATTCAAAGTACTTAAATGTGAAAGTGTGTGCAAAATGAGAGAGATAAGCCCGGATTATAAACAACATTTGGGGCTTATCACCAGGATCTGAAACTGTTGCGGTAATTTATCGTATTCATTATAAAGTTATTAATACTATGTGTCCTAACGCTATTTTGCGTAGTGATCCAGGAAAAACCGTAGTTGTTGAGAGTAATCTCTTAACCACCAACGTTGCTGTTCCTAGATTAATTGATTGGGATGAAGTTACTTTCCCAACCTCTTGGACTATTCCGAACGCAGTCCAACCACAACCAATCATCAGTAGTCAGGTTGATCAAATCACTCAAACCACTGAAGGGGATATTGAGATCAGGTTTACTCCTGATATTGTTAGCCGTATTTCCTTGCCTAGAAGTGTTTCTTCTAGAAATAGCTTTCCCCTTTATAAGGTATCCTACCCAACCACCTCTAGGCACTCTATATCTGAGATACCAGAACAAACTCCAATAGAAGTTCCAACAGAACCTTTGGAAACCCATATAGAAGGACTCCGTATTTCAGAACAACAGATTCCTCATGGAATTTACAGCAGTAGTAGTGTAAGTAAAAAGCATGACTCACCAACAGCATCTGAAATGGCTTTTCATATATAAGTTTTTATGGATTATACACCCAATTCTCCGATTCGTTTACTTATCAGCAAAGACTTTATGTCTTATGAAAATTTGGAATTTAGAAATTGGTATTTTTCTAAGTTTGATGAATCTGAACGAGACTTTATCAAAACTCATTTTTATCAGGATTTGGAGTATCGTCAGACTATTAGACCTTTTAAGAAATGGTTTTTAAATTGGTATCAAAATCAGTATCATATTGCTGTAATACATGATTTTCAAAAACTTTGGAGTAAAACTGATGGAACTATTATTAAATCTGTTCATCCTCCTCCAGAACCTATTAAAATGGAAAACAGTAAAAATACTTTGGAAGCCATTCCTTATGTGGATGTTAATAAGACCTCTGCAAACAAGTATTTACCTGAAAGTGTTTGTATTATTAAACAAAATAATTTCACTAATATGACTTTGCAGACTATTGGTCAGCAGTTAATCCGTATGGAGCATGATGTTCAGGCTATCATTGAAAATCAGAAGGTTGTTGTATCTACCCCTTCTTCTTCCTTAGTTAAATCTTTTGAGGGAAAAGATACCAAACCAGATATTAAACCACCAATTCCAGTAGAAAACTTTAGATTCTCTGATCAGAAAGAGAATTCTGAGTTTATAGCTCAGCTTATAGGTCGAATGGACAGTAAGCTTCATATCAGTACCCTTAGTTGCCAAAGTGGCAGTGAAACCAATATTTCTGATGAAGAGTTAACCCCTCATCAAATTCAAACAGTTCAAGACTCTTTGCAGAATATGAAGGATATGGTTCTCAACAAAGTAGATTACGCTGATAATGAGAATGTCCGTAGAACCTATTATAAGAGGCCTACTCCTCAAGATCTTCTTTGGGAAGAAAACTTCTTTCAGAGTCAGGTAGCCTATAGTGCTAGAACCATTTATGATTGGAATATAGATGGTTTAACAGAATACCAGATTTATGAAAATATTCAGAAAATGCTTATGTATTCAAGCGTCTGTAAAGCTGCAGGAAATAATGATAGAGATATTGCCATTTTTATAATAAATGGTTTTACAGGTAGCCTTAAGGGTTGGTGGGATAATTATCTTTCTCTAGCCCAGCAAACTGAGATTCTTGGGGCAGTTAAACAGGAAATAGTCACAGATATGGCTGTCGATCAAGCTTCTGGACAAGCTATAGCACAGCAACGAACCACAAATGTTCCTGATGCTGTTTATTCTTTAGTTCAAGCTATTATTCTTCATTTTATAGGAGCAGTAGACCAACACCAAGAGCGTAATAGAGAATTATTGCAGAACCTTAGATGTCCTTCTTTGACCCATTTTAGATGGTATAAGGATGTTTTTATTACTAAGGTTATGCAGCGCAAAGATGCAAATTCAGAACATTGGAAGGCCAAATTCATAGATGGTCTACCTCCACTATTTGCCCAAAAGGTTCGTCAGAAACTTATGGACCTTAGTGTTGGTAATATTATTCAATGGACTAGCTGTACATATGGACACCTTATTAATGTTTGTGTCCAAGTGGGATTATCAATTTGTAATGATATGAAGCTGTAGTATCAGCTTAAAAAGCAGAATCTCACTGGTAAGAGAGAAATTGGTGAATTTTGTCAGCAATTTGCTTATGACATACCAACCAATTACCCTAAAAAATGCCATAGGAAAACTGTATCTAAATCCTCCAAACCTTATAAGAGGAAGTATAGAAGAAAATTTCAGGATAAGGATTATGCCAAACCTAAGCCTAGCAGAACCAAAGGTAAAGGTAAGGAACGATCGGTACCAAGGAAGCGGAAGTCTAAATCAGAAGCCCGTTGCTACAAATGTGGCAAAATTGGCCATTATGCCAATAGATGTTTAACCAAAAAGAAGCTTAATGAGCTCCAGATGGATGAAGGTCTTCGTCTTCAACTCAGTAAGTTACTTCTCAACTCTAGTGATGAGTCAAATCAGGATTCCAGTGAGGAAATTAACGAGTTAGAATATTCATCCTCTTCAAAATCTGATTATTCGCCTCAAGAAAACTGCACAGGTAAGTGTTGTTCCTCTACCCAGGATCCTTTGCAAGTTTTTGCTAACCTTAATGGACTTAGTTTAAATGTTTTGTCGAAGTCTCAGCAAGATATCCTTGATATTGTAGATAAGATACAAGACCAAGTTGTTCGCAGGAAAGTTATAGAATTATCTCTTAGCTCTTCTGTGTCAGAATCTGAACCTTCAGAAAAACCTCCAAATACCACCAGATATTATAGTATTAATGAGGTATTCAGTCGTTTAGAAGGAGCTAGTAGTTCTAAACCAGCCACCCTTCAAGATCTCCAGAAAGAAGTCAATGAACTCAAATCTGAGTTAAGGTTGTTAAAGACTTCTCAATTAGAACAGCAAGGCAGTATAGTTTCTGTAAAACATAGACTTTCTAGCCTTGAACAACTCAGCTTGAAACCTCTTGACGCCAAGATTGGGTCTCAAGAAGTTGAGGTTCCAACTTACTTGAATAGCATCAGTAAGATTACTCATCAGAAGTGGTATAAACAAATTAATCTTGTTATAAATCAGGAATATACAATCCAGAATATTGTAGCACTAGTTGATAGTGGTGCTGATATGAACTGCATTCAAGAAGGATTAGTTCCTAATAAGTATTTTGAAAAAACGGTTCAGTCCTTAACTGCTGCGGGTGGTAACAGAATGCATATTCAGTATAAATTATCTGATGTGTTGATCTGCAATGATGGTATTTGTTTACCAACTATGTTTTTACTTGTTAAAAATCTTCAGCAACAGGTGATCTTAGGAACACCTTTTTTGAATATGATCATGCCAATTATCAAAATTGATCAAACTGGCATCTATAGTCGTATTCAGGATCATGATATTACTTATCCTTTTGTAACTGATCCTGAAACCAGAATAATTCAGGAATTGCAAGGTTTTCTTCAAAGCAAGGAAAAACAACTGAATTTTCTTCAGAAAGAAATCCAGATTATGGATATTAATTAGAAAATTCAATCTCCAATTTTTCAAGAGAAAATCAAAGAGATTGAAAATCATTTTTTAACCGAAGTTTGCAGTGATCTGCCAAATGCTTTTTGGGAAAGAAAACGACATATTGTTTCTCTTCCTTACAACCAGGATTTCAATGAAAAGTTTATCCCAACCAAAGCTCGACCTAGCCAGATGAAATCTGATTATCTGGAGCTTTGTAAAAAGGAGATTCAAACTCTCCTTGATAAACAATTGATCAGAAAAAGCTATTCTCCTTGGAGCTGTACTGCTTTTTATGTTAACAAAAATGCTGAAAAAGAGCGAGGAGTTCCTCGTCTGGTTATCAACTATAAACCTCTTAATGATGTATTGAAATGGATAAGATATCCAATTCCAAATAAAAAGGATTTGCTTGAAAGATTGCAATCTGCAATAATCTTTTCAAAATTCGATTTGAAATCAGGATATTGGCAAATTCAAATTCAAGAAAAAGATCGGTACAAAACCGCATTTGTTGTTCCTTTTGGTCATTATGAATGGAATGTTATGCCATTTGGTTTAAAAAATGCTCCATCAGAATTTCAGAATATTATGAATGAGATATTCTCTCCCTATTCTGATTTTTGAATTGTTTATATTGATGATATATTGGTATTTTCATCTTCTATTGATCAGCACTTTAAGCATCTTAGAGCATTGAAAGAAGCTGTGAAACGTAATGGTTTAGTTATCTTAGCTCCTAAGATGAAGTTATTTCAGACTACAGTAAGATTCCTAGGTCATAACATTCACCAAGGAACTATTATTCCTATCGATCGTAGTATTGAGTTTGCCTCCAAATTTCCAGATGAAATTAGAGAGAAAACTCAACTTCAAAGATTTTGGGGTAGTTTGAATTATATAGCTGATTATTACCAGAATCTTGCCCAGGACACTGCTATTTTATATCAGTGTCTACAAAAAAACCCTCCTCCATGGACTGAGGATCATACTAAAGCAGTAAAGAGGGTTAAGCTTAGAGCAAAATAGTTGCCTTGCTTATGTTTAGCCAACCCAGCCTAGCATAAGATAGTAGAAACTGATGCCTCAAACATAGGTTATGGTGGCATTCTTAAGCAGCAGAATCCTCAAACTCACAAAGAGGAATTGGTAAGATTTACTTCAGGATCGTGGAAGAAAGCTCAGCTTAATTATTCCACTATAAAAAAAGAAATGCTTTCCATTGTAAAATGTGTTTCAAAATTTCAGGATGATTTATTAAATCAAACATTTCTTCTCCGTATTGACTGTAGCTCTGCTAAATTTATTTTAGCGAAGGATGTTAAAAATCTTGTTTCTAAGCAAATATTCGCCAAATGGCAATCAGAACTTTCTGCTTTTGATTTTAATATTGAATATATTAAAGGTGAGCAGAATTCTTTACCAGCTTTCTTAACTAGGGAATTTTTGCAGCATGGATGACGCACAACGCTAGCATATTAAATCAGAAATGAGCCGTATCTGGATTCAATTTGTAGTTCAGCCTTATACTAAGGCCAATCTTCGTTATTGGATCTTTAAGCTTAAATCATTTATTAAAAAGCTGAAAAATAATGGTCATCCAGATGATGAAGCTGATTGTGCATATATGAGCTGTACCCTTAGCAGGCTTCATAGAGCTTTGAAGGTTTTATCCAAAGCTTAATAAATATTCATTTCTTTGCAGTATTCCCTTCCTGTATGGAACCGCCTGACCGTGGTCGGGGCCGTGGCCGTAACCGTGGTGGCCGAAAATCAGGATCCCAGCAGTATGGAAGGGATAAAATCCCTCTTTCCTTATCAGAATTCCCTACCTTGGGAGAACCATTGATCCCTCTCTCAACAGGCGATCTAAATCTGCAACCACAGGATCCGTGGAGCCTTAAAGAAAGGTATCTGCAAAATCAGCAATTTACAGTTCAGGAAGGAAAACGTCGTTACATATACGAAGCTATTCTTACTGAAACTTCATCAGTACAACTTACTCATCATTACCTTGAGGAAGGTAATAGCAGAACCCCAATTACTTACTCTAAAATGTACATTATTAGAGTAATCCATCCGCAAGAATGGGGATTATCAACATTTGCCACCAGAACATTGAAATTAAATGAGCAGAAGTACAATTATTGGGACTATGCCCGTGCATGGACATTTGCCCTCTACTATCATAATCCAGTAAGAACCCATTCATGGTTCTTTATTATTAATCCGGAGATTATTCAGAAAGAGATTGGTTTCCCAACATGGTTTCTCCATTGGTGGGAATATCATTCACCAGAAATTGAAATTTTCCCAGAAGCTATTCAGAAACAATTCCCTGTATGATATAAATATCATCCAAGACTTAAGGGAATAACAGCAGTAAAACCTCTAGTTGGTGAAGACCTGTTATGGTTTTGTACTGAATTCAGAATTACCTGGATTTGGCAATGGAGTTATGAAATAGCCGAAGATCATCTGAATATACCAGAAATACAAAGAAATTTCTTTGTGAAATGGTGGTCTCAATTTGAGACTGATAAATGTTTATCATTTATTAATGAAACCATTGAGCAGTACAAGGCCGAATATATGAATCAGGCCTCAAGCAGTAACCCATCTTAGGGTCCAGTAAATTTTGTTCAACAGATAAAGTTGATGATTCAGAGTCAAAATCCGAAGTTATCAGATCATGAGCAAGATATTAAGCTCATGGAAATTATTAAAGATCAGTATCTAGCAGTACAAGGGCTCAGCACTTCTCAGGCCGACTCCCACAGTGACACCTCCATGTCCTCCCAACAGGATTATGGACAATTCACTTGTCTTGGAGGAGAGTCTCAGGATCCAAATGAAACTGAAGAAATGAAATTTGATGAAGCGGATCTTTGGGATTCATTAATTGAATTAAAACAGCAAAATGCCAAAGAAAAGAAGAAATATCGGTAGAATGTCATCCATAATGACATCAACAATAATCGTCGGCACAAGACGACAACGGCAGAAGAAACGTCATCCATGACGTTATCTACAGTAGTAGATATTTTATAAAACGTCACCTATGACGTCATCTACAGTAACTGCTACAGTAGGTCGTAGCTTTTATTTAAAGCTGTATTCTGCCACTTGTTAGGCAGGCTTTTCCGGTACTCTCTCTCTCTCTCTCATCTCTCACTCTCATCCCTTCTACTCCCTCATACCACTTGTAAAATACCTCCATCTCCAATCTTCAATAAAATCAGTAATTTGAGTAAGTACTCTGGTCTTACTTTTAGCAATCGATCCTTGTATTATTTGGTATCAGATATATATATATATATATATATATATATATATATATATATATATATATATATATATATATATATATATATATATATATATATATATATATATGTATATATATATATATATATCATCAGGAGTGGAGAAGTTACTTATTGAGTTTACCAACCAAAACTTACTTTTTATAATTTTTATTTAACTCTTCCTTTTTTAGTCATTTAATTTTTTTATATTAAATTCGTGTTAATTATTGTTTGGTATATCTTTTTCTATTTCCGTAGGATATATATCATATCAATGGGTCATATCATATCAGTGAAGTGAGTGAAGAAGGAAGTTAGTGAGTTTAACAAGCAAAACTTACTTGTAATTTCTATTTAACTTTCATCGTAATTTTAGGAATCGTTGGTATCGACGAGAGAATTCAAACAGTGATATAAAAATGTGGATCAGATGTGAAAAAATTTCATGTAAGACATCACTATAGACCAAAAAAAAAAAAAATACAAATTATTTGGTATTTTTCTACATTAGTGAATTTTTTTTCTTTTTAATATAAATTTTTATTTTTATACTTCTTTCATTGAGATGGATGATTAGTCCAAAAAGTAAAACGTGAATTTAAAAAAATTCGATAAAAATGACAAAAATGAAGAAAAGAAAAATGCGAAATTATTAATGTGGCATAATAGTTCTTGCCCTCTTGGGAATTTTTTATCTTGGTAATTTGATAACAATGTGAGTGTGTTAGAAACTTGTTGGAACTAATTATTGTACACTTATCATTTTTTTATTTGATAAAAGAGTATGTTAGAGTTTTTAGTACTCCCTTTTTCCCTTCCCTTTTTTTTTTTTTTTGGTTATCCGACCTTTGTCCCTTTCCTTAGCACCCAATAAAACATATACCAAAGACTACCAAAGTACTTATTGACCCCCCTTTCCCCCAACTGCCCTCCCCGCCACCCTCCCTTTTCGGCCCAATTACTCTTTTTTTTTTCATCCCAATTACTTTACCCAATAAAGATGTTATTTGAATTTTATTTATTTCATTTACTATTTTAACTTTATCTATTTAATTACTTATTTAATTTGGTTTACTCAAATTACATTTGCAAGTAAATTATTTTTTTTCATTTGCACTTAAATTTGGCTTTATATTTAGAAACTTTATATTATTTTAATTAGTTAATTAATTTGTCTTAGCAATGAATAATAAATAAATAAAACTTATAAAAGTGAATAATATTACAATCACATTTAAAAGTGAATAAATATTACAATCACGTTGACAATGTTCAGCCCTAATCAATATTGCCTCCAAATTGTGGTCCCGGCGCGTAGCCCAGTATGTGGAACCACAAATCAAGACGTATGTTATAACTAAAAGCCCATCCTTTAGCTTCATCCGACGCATACTCCCACATCCATATTGGGATGGCTGATACAGGGTGATAAGGGTGCAAAAAAAGTTACACGAAGTGGTTGCTAATACGGGCAATAGCTATTTCTTTGCGTTGTTGGACTGGAATTGGAGGGGATCTCAGGGGCAAGTGAGTATAACAACCTCCAACATTCTTGTCAAATGTATGTAGTACAGTGTTGTACGCTGATGCGATGACTACCCCCAAACTCATACTACTACAATAATGTATAAAGATCACACTATGAAATTTAGAAAGATCACCCTTTTTTCAAAAGCGTGATAAAGAAATTGGGAGGGAATTATTAATCACACTTTTCCTAAAAAACTGAGATGGTTTATAGATTTTACCACATCTCCTAAAAAAGCGAGATCGTAATTTTGATATTTTATCTCGTTTTCTTTCGGTAACTGTGATTGAAAACAGCACACTCCAAAAGGGTTCCTTGCGTTTCCATCCTACTTTTCCTGAAAACCCCTACAACAAAAAATCCCTAGCCGCTCTATAGACGACACTCTCTCCCTCTGGTCTTCTCTTCTCGACTACTGGTATGCCTCTCTCTCTCTCTCTCGTTTTGGCTTGGATCTGTATAAGCTGATGTGTGTATCTCGGTTTAGGCAGAGAAAAGCCCTAGCTCTACATCTCTGTGGTTGGTTTTTCTTTCGCCAAAACGAGAAAGGATAGATTAAGTCACTTGGGGTTTTGAAGCATCGGTTCATTTTGTACTGCTCTGGACAATCATCCTGTCAATTGAAGTTGGACTATTTGTCTAAAATGCCATCGTTTTGATGTATTGCAGTTAGAGATGGTTGAGGACTGTTTGAAAAATGCAATGGACTTGAGTGGTTTGTTACTACTCTACTCTTCTTTAGGAGATGTAGAAGGGCTATCAAAACTCGCATCTCTGGCTATTGAGCATGGAAAAAACAATATGGCCTTCCTTTGTCTATTCATGTTGGGTAAATTGGAAGAGTGCTTACAACTTTTGGTCGACAGGTGTTTTTTCTTTTAATTGTTTTCAATCTCTAAATAGCCTGCAGTCATGGCTAGTACTAATCTGGATGCTGTTCTGAATGGGAAACTTTGCAGCAATTGGATACTTGAGGCTGCTTTGATGGCACGGTCTTACCTTCCGAGCAAGGTTTCAGAGATAGTTGCAATTTGGAGAAAAGACCTAAATAAGGTAACTTAGCATTCACTTGCCTATGTGCTTGTCTATGAATAATTCATGATCAATCTCAAATTTCTGACAACAGAATCATTTGGTTTAGAATTATGTGGCCCTAGGTTACATGGACTCGGATACATGTGTCAACTGTGGTTATGTGTTAAGTGTCAGATTCATCTAATTATTATGCTCATTAATACCCTGACTCTGCTAAATTTTGTATTTCTTAAGTACCAGTTCCGTTTATATGTGATGGAATGTTGTTCACAGACTTACATAAAGCCTTTTATGCATAGAAGAGAAGTCTTTTTCTTTGCATAGAAGAGAAGTCAAGCATACTATCTTCGTGGTAGACAAGTTGAAAAACAGCTACATTAAAGCGTTCGCTCTTTCCCTCGCAGTCCTAGTGCTGAACCCACTTACGGCAGTAGTACATGAATATTCAGCTTCAACTAGGAACAAAAAATGGTTTGTTCAATTGTGCCCTTATGAAATTCAGATCATCTGATTGATGCCAAGCTCCTCTAAGCAATAAATAACTTTGTGTGCAAGTTTAAAATTATTCACAATCAATGACTATAGAATCCAATTTGCCCTCAAAGTTACCTAATAACTATTGCAGGTTTGTATGCGTTGTTTGATAAGTGCAATTTTGTTAAGTCTTTTCCTTTCCAAATGGGAGTTCATGAGGGTGTCTCAAGTCATCTAGAACAAAGGAAAAAATTGAAACTTATTGATCACTGTCCTTAGCAGTTTTAATTGTGCATAGCTGTAATACCCGTCCCGGACATTTAATGTTTAGTTCGTGTTTTTATATGGATTGGAGGAGTTTGGGGTTAAATGGTTATACGTTAGAAGTACGAGGATTTGAGTGTGTTTGAGTATGCTTAAATATTATTGGGTGGGAGTAGTTTTGGAGAGGTGGGGGTGGCTACACCCAATAATTTTGCTAGTGGGTTGGGATATTTAGTCTTTCTTTTCTTTGGTCTGATCACAATCAGAGAAGTGAGAGAGAGAGGTGGACGACAGAAGAAGAAGAAGAAGAAGAAGAAGAAGAAGAAGAAGAAGGGGAAAATTGGGAAAAACCTAATTCAAGGTAAGATCTTTGATTTTTGATCTTAATTTGTTAATCTTTGTAGCTTTTGAGTAGTAGAATCTGGTGTTCTACAGTCGGGAGGAAGATTTGGGGGTTTCTTTTACAGAAAATTCGTGGATCATATGATTGTGCAAACTGTGTTTTGAATAACTTGAATCTGCCACGATTTTGAGCGAATTTATAGACTTGGTTCCTATGTTCTGAATTTTATGATATTTTTACAGTAGCTACCCATGGATGTCTTACATGTTGTGTTAAATTTTCAGAGTTTAATTCGAAATACAGAAAATATGAAAAATGTTTTACCGAGCTGCTGTCGGGTTCGCGTCTGTGCAGACAGCACTGACACTCTTTGGAAAAATGGGCATAACTCATAGCTCGAGTATCCGTTTTGCGAACCGCTTTTTGATTTAGAAACTAGACTCGTATACCTTCGATATTATGTAGGGCTTGTGCCTTAAATTTCTGTAGGAAATAGCAGTTTTTGATTTGAAGTTGATGGTTGAGGAATTCTGGAAATCTGGGCAGCCTTTTGAGTTGAGTTTTTCATGAAGTTTGCTATAGCTAAGCATGGTTAAAGGATATGGGTTTTTATGGGTTTCATGTGTTGATGAGTTGGTGATGTTTTGGAGTTGGAATCGTTGGTGTAGGTGGAGTAGATGATTTATGGTGAATTGTTGAGTGAAGAAGGTTCTGCAGAATTTATAATCTTGTGATTTTGTTGTGTAAATTTGATTGAGCATATCTACGTCATCTAGGCTCCAATTAGGATGAATTTTATATCGAAATCTATGTACTGGAAGTCTACTTTCTAATGGTGGTGGTCTCACAGCCTAATTTTGAACCTATAGAAAGTTGTAGCCAAAATATGACAGACTGTCTGGCTAGATTATACGTTTGCTGTGCTGAATTTCTGAGTTTGTGCATGAATTCGACTTGGTTCTTTTGCTTATAAAAATCCATGAAAAATCAGGGATTAACTTAAGCATGTGGTAGAGTTGTTTACCAAGTCTTAGCCGATTTTGATGTGTATTCTAATTATGACAGATTTTACAAGTGTGTGGATGTCCCTATTGAGTGTTGTGTTGTAGCAAACGGTTTGATTCACGGAGTTGTTGGCTGTGGATTAATTCCACAGTAGCCTTATATTTCCGTATTTAAGCATTTGTGCTAATGTTTAAAGATGATCATATGCTGATATGGTTTAGCTTGTGGCTAGGTGACAAGTCGGGTCATCGTGAGGTGCCGAAACCGTAAGTTTGGCATACTCCAGTCGAATCAGAGGTGAGTGTGTTTGATATATTCATGTTCAATAACATATAACTGAGTTGATGATGTATTGTTGTAAAGACGGGTGTATATTATGTGATGATGACGTGTTGTTGTGAAGATGAATGTTGTTATGCTAATAGATGTATTAGCTGCTGATGATGTGTTGTTGTGAAGACGGATATATGTCATGTGATGATAATGTGTTGTTGTGAAGATGGATGTATATTATGCTAATAGATGTTTTAGCTGTGGATATACATGTATGACGTGTGTGAAAGATGGTATCTGCGAAGGGGCTGTGGATTGAGTTACACAGTGACCTAGGATACATTGTATGTTGTGTGTGAAAGATGGTATCTGCGAAGGGGCTGTGGATTGGGTTGCACCGCGAGTACGTTGTGTCGGCTAGCTACTGATGACAACGAGCGGGGTGTGCTCCCACAGTGACCTAGGATACATAGGATGTGGCAGACGTGCCACTTGCATGTGATTGGTTTTATACACGTTGAAAGTTGTTGTATAATGATGTTGTGTTTTGGACGTTGAAAGTTGTTGTATAATGATGTTGTGCTTTGGATGTTGATTTAGTTGATGTATAATGTTGTTGTGTTTTGGCATGTTGATTTGGTTATATTTTATTGAGCAAATCTATGTCTCACACACTCTGGATTTCCTTTATGGTTTTCTAGGAAGCAGGAGCTGTGGAGGGGGTCCACTACCAGTCAGCGTTGGGTTATGTAGTTGATGTCGAGTGAATTTTGGACATGTTGTCATCTAGTACTTTAAATGATTTGTATTAAGAAAGTGTTTTGAGTACATGTGTTGTTTAAGCTAATTTTCGGGTAGTCGGTTATTGGTGTTGAGTTAGTGATTTAACGTTGGCATTTTCATTTATTTATGTGAAGAAGTCTTCCGCTGTGTTGTTAATATAATAGTTTATTAAGTTAATTGTTGAGTTTTGTGTTGGAATGCCACGTGGCCGCATCGACTCGGGCCCACCACGGGTGCCGTTTGCGGGGCGGGGCGTGACAATAGCTCTGTTGTAAGAGTTCCCTGAGACCCTTATATATACTTAGTTCAAATCGATCAGGGTGCTTATGAGGGAGTTGTAATGCCTGACCCAAGTTCTGATGGTCCATTATATTTTGAAACAAAAGACAAATGTTTCGGGACAGCAATGAAGAGAGAGAGGGAGATGAAGTTGTGTTCGGATCTTATTCTTGATGAAGACAGCTTTGAGCATTTGAGATTTCGGCGTGCAAATACCTTGAAGTGCTTCTCTAAGTATCTATTCCTATTTATTTGTGAATGTTGGAGTGATGACTTTGATTAAATAGATTGTTTGTCTCCTGTGTTGTTCTTGTATGTGTGCAGTGTCCAAGTGATGTTCAAATACTTGATGATGCATTTCAAATATGTGGATTGCGATCCTGTTATCTTCCATGGGAGCTCAAAGTCTTGAAAGATCACCGCTTATGCAACTAGTAATCTTTCTTTACAAAACTTAGCTTATAGATTGTATAGTTGTAGTAATCTTTTTTTTTACAGAACTTAGGTTATAGATTGTACAATTGTGTTAATAACCGATAAGACCCATTCTATGGATATCCCAATTAAATTGTAAACTTCTCTATTTTTGTGTTGGTAACTTCTGTAAGTAGCTTGTAATTTTTTTATTGAAATTATGTTTTTTTTTTTTTTGTGTAATTGATGTATATTGGTGCAAATAAATAGTTCAGATTAATTGAAATAATATAAATGGCTGCAATATATATATATATATATATATATATATATATATATATATATATATATATATTATTTTTTTTTTTATTGTGCTAAAGAAAAGATATCACTTCTTTCAAATAAGTGTGATCTTAAATAAGAAAAGATCATGCTCATTTATTTTCTATCTCAGTTTTAACCATAAAAGATCACACTTTTTGGATGTGATCATATGTTACATTCAACCACGCTTTTAGAAGAAAAGCGAGATTGAAAACCAAAAAAAAATCATGCGGAATTAGTTTTAATCTTGGTTTTTACAAGAAACGATCATGTTTTTTGACCATGATTGTTGTTGTCTTTCCATCACGCTTAATAAGCGTGATGGAAAGACAATGACTTACAATCACACCCAGATCCACCACGCTTTTGGGAGCAAGATGGAAAGTGAAACATCATGCCTAAAAAGCATGATGTTTTATGGTTTTTTTTTTTTTTTTTTTTGTAGTAGTAGTGATACAGTCCATCCAATTTGCCTGTGGAGCCGTAGGTAAGAAATAGTTTAGTGATTGTAGTAGCTCATTTGCCAAATTCTGTTGTGGATAAAGTACATCATAGAGATCTTTATTCTGATGAACATAAGCCAATAAGTTTGATTTGTGGATGTGATACCCACAACCTCCAATAGTGGTTTCCATTACTCATTCGTTTTATACATCAATTACCAACACGGAAGAAAAGTTGACAGATAGCTCTAGACTTGTAGGATGAACCCAAAGAATATCTGTGATTTCATTGCTGTCTTAATTTGTAATAAAGTCATAGAGTTATCCTTTCTTAATTAATTGGTCTAACACATACTGAGTAGCAATTAGACCACCCCGTTTGGTTTCCTTGTTTGTGAAAATAGCGTTGTAAATGCTTTTAATTCTCATAGTGTTTGATGGGCCTTTTTGCTTCAAAATACTAAGAATTTCACGAGGTGCGGTGTTATTGGCCACGTCGACCACAAATTGTTTATCCATTGGTTTTAGCCTTGATGGGTACTCGTGGCCCGCAATATTTTCTGCTAGTTCATGGTTATGAAAACCACAGGAAACCCTTAAACCCCACTTGGCACCATTTGGAGGTATTGGTATACCTCACAACTCAAATAGACAATCACATTTTTTAGTCCCAGTATTCCTATGCAAGGTTTGCCCTTCAAACAAATACCGGTGCGGTTTGTACTTTTGTAAGGACCCGTATTTTTTGAAAATATATATATATATATATATATATATATATATATATATATATATATATATATATATATAATTTTTCGAAAATAACAATGGGTTAATGTGAGGAATTGTGTTAAATGTCAAAATTGACTAAGTGTTAGATTATGGGTGATGTATAAGCTGAGTTGGGTGTATTTGAATTACACAAGTCACATTTAGACTTGGGGTGTAATTATGTGAGATGTATATGTATGAGACGATTATGTAACTTTAATTTTTCTCAATTATTGAAAAATATTCAAAGTATCTAATAATTTTAAATCTTTTTGGTACTTATGTATTTGGGCATGGGTACCCCTTGGAGAGAGAAATGAGGAATTTGATTTGGATATGTACTATTGACTTGACTTTTCAACTTTGACTTTGATCTATCTTACATGGATTTTATATGAATTTCGGTTATTAAAAATGAGGGCGTGACAACTTTCCTCCTCTCTCACAACCAAGAATGCACTTCGGCAGCTTACCGCCTTTTAAATTCACAGATTTATTAATTACCACCACAATATCAATTTGGAAATCAACTCTCCACACCCAAGCTAACATATCTTCTCTACTTTCAAAAATCTATAAATAAATAAAAAATAACGAATATGTATAAGTAAGGCATTATCCAGTCTTACCATATTTTATCTACTTTCAAAATAAATGATGAATATGCATAAGAACAACGGTAATAACTAATCTGATCAGTGCTAAATTCAGCTGTATAATCGCGACTGCTGTAGGAGATGCTCTCTTCACAGGGAACATCATTCTCAAATGACCAACCATCTGAATAGTAGTAGCCATCCATAATGTTGTTCAATGAATTACGAAAAAAGAAATAAAAATAGTGAGAGATGTTCTGTGAATTTTGTGAAGTAGTGGGAGAATTAGGAAAAGAAGGTGTGAAGTAGTAGAAGAATGAAATAGTAGGGTCAACATTCTCTCTAAAACTGCTCTCTCTCTCTCTCTAAAACTTCTTACCCTAGCCGCCACCTTCATTTTCTTCCTCCTTCCCTCCCCCCCATTCTCAGCGGCGGGAGGGGAGGGATATTCACCTCTCTCTCTCTCTCTCTCTCTCTCTCTCTCTCTCTCTCTCTCTCTCTCGTTTTCCTTTGACAGGTGGGTGCGGTGGTGGCGGCTAGAGGTGTCCCGTGGTGGTGTTTTGGCGGCGACGATGGGTTGGCTTTTTGGTTGCAGATCCCGTTCTCCTCCATCCCCCTTGCACTGGTTGTGGTCGGCCATGGCTGCTTTGTTGGGAGCAGCTATTCCTGCCTAACGGCACGTCGGTTCTTTCGTCTCTCACGCCGGATCATTGATGGATGATTTCGGTTCCATGCCTAACGGCTTGTGATGGATGGCGGCTAATGTTTTGGGGTTTTGTTGGGAGGCGCTGGGTGGGTTTGGTTGTGGCAGATCCGGTCGCTGTGGTGGGTGGTTCATCAAGGGTCAGTGGTGTTTCGGAGGCGGCGGCAATAGGTGGATCTGGTCGCTGGTTTGTGACGGGGTTTGTTGGGTTCATTGGCTTCTTGGAGAGGGGCGGTTGGTCCGTCCTTGGGGCAGCAACAGGGGCTTGTTCCCTGGGTTCCGGCGGCGGAGGTGGCAACGGTCGTTTTCCTCTTCAATTGGCCGACGTGCAGCAATGTTGGCAACGGGGGCGGCTGTGCTTTGATGGGAGGCTTTTTAGGGTTTTATTGGTTGGGCTTGGCCCATTTTATCTAGGCATTTTTTAGCCTTGGGTGTTTCTTATGTGTTGGGCTTTTATGCCTTTTAGGTGGTTCCTTGATTGATCTCTTACCAATCATGGTGTAGGTCTCGGATTGGGCTGACATTTGCTTGTTTGCTGTTTCCTTGTCCTTTTAGTCTTGTAACATCTTCAAGATTAATGAAATCTTTTTGCTTTTCAAAAAAAAAGAAGAATGAAATAGTATAAATAGATAAGAAGGTAAGAAAAAAATCTGAATGAGTGGTTGTAAATGAGGATAAGAAGGTAAAAAAAAAATCTGAATGAGTGGTTGTAAATGAGGATAAGAAGATAAGAAGATAATTTGAATGAGAGGTTGTGAATAAAGATAAATAAGTGGTTATAAATGAAGATAAGAAGGTAAAAAGAAAATCTGAATGAGTGGTTGTAAATGAGGATAAGAAGATAAGAAGATAATTTGAATGAGAGGTTGTGAATAAAGATAAATAAGTGGTTATAAATGAAGATAAGAAGGTAAAAAGAAAATCTGAATGAGTAGTTGTAATTGAAGATAAGAAGATAAGAAATAATCTGAATATACGAATTAAATAAATAAGATTAAATAATTAGGAAAAGAGGTAAATAAACAATATTAAATAGATAAAAAGAAAAAGAAAAAAGATAAATAAATTATTAAATAAATGAATTAAAATATATATAAAGAAAGAGAATTAAAAGATAAGTATTAGAGAAACAAGACATTAAATAATTAAATAATTAAAAAAGTGAAACAAAATATTGGAGTATATTAAAAGGATAAAAGAGAAAAAAGATATTAACAAAAGATACAAATAAATAATTAAATAAAAGAACTGAATTAAATAAAAGAAATGAATTAAATAATTAATATAAAGAAATGAATTTATATAAAGAAATGAATTAATATAAATAATATAAATAAAGTAATTAAAGGAGGGGATGATGGGTAAAAGGGTAAAAACGACAAAAGTGGTTACTCAGGTTTACAGATTATGACTCAGGTTTCTAGTAGCTTGAAACTCAGTATTGGCAGACGAGAACATGGGATGTGGTCAAAAGTGGTGATGTAATAACTTGAAATTTCGTAAATAAAAATTTCAATTTATTAATTCAAGTATTTAGTTTTAATATCTCGAATTGCAATAATTTATTATTTAGTTTAAATAACTCAAATAAAAATTTGTTTATTTCTTTTTATTTATTTTCTGCGCCGTAAATCAACCCGTGCACACCGGGTACTACACCGTTTCACGTCTGAGAAGCCCTACTAATCCCTCACCACACATTTTGTCCCCTTAAAGCTAGCACCACCTCATTTATTGCCTAAATTAGAATCTATTCCATTTTTGAAAACCTATTTAGTCATGCGACTAATTTTGACCTTTTCTTCCTAAATTTGACTCAAAGTACACTGCTTTTCCTACATCCTATTTTGGCATTTTATGACCTAATGAGAGGGAAAGGAAGGGGGTGGTTGGAAGGTAGAAAGGGAAGGAAAATTACTTCCCTCGCCGCGTAATTTTACGGGCGTGTTTCCGTACACATGTTCGCGCACATTTCGGCGCCGTTTTCTTTATAAAACCCTAAGTTTTGTACTTTTCTAAATGTCCTAATTATTAGGAAGACTACCTAGGGATTTCCAAACACACCTATCTGTTTCCTTAAAGTTAGTAACCCTATATTTATTTTTGTAGTAAACTAGTTTATATTTTTAGCACACAAAACCAACTTTAAGGGTATTTTTCTTCTCATTAATAGGGAGACATGAGCTAGATAGCCTTTTTATCCTATTAGAACCTTGCTACATAAGACTATTATAGTAGTTGACTTATTAAGGTAAATATATATGCATATATATGTATGTATAATTATGACACTCCGTGACTAGTTTCGTGTGTATAACTAGTACCCAAAACTCCCCATAACTAGGTGACCATGCACAAACCCAATGAACCTAGACACTTTAAGTCACGTTTGATGAACCTACGATCCCACTTCTTAGGACGAAACACTTTAAAACCCAGAAAGGGTTGACTTATCCTAAAACTACCTATTACAGCCTACATTACACTATTTCATAAAGGTTTTTTGTACTACATGGGGAGAGAGAGGGGGACGGCTAATGAGGGGGAGGGAGGTGCCTTCATTTTTTCCCTATAAATAGCTCCCCACTCCTTGTTCATTCTCACACCAAAATCCTCTGTTGCCACCTTTGTAGTAAACTAGTTTTCTTAGGAGAAAAACAATGAGTTCTTCAAGTTCTTCTTGAAACTCAACCTTCGACCACCACACTCCACCACCCTCGACCACCCTTCGATCTTAGAAAAGTAGAAAAGTTAGCTAGAAGGCGTTTGAGCAAAGGTCGACTAGTCGTTACGCCGCCGGAGTCCAACTAGCTTCTCGGCTTCCGACTAAACATCGGAATTAAGGTAGTTACTATACCCTAACTTTGAATTAGTTCCTTATTTACTTTTATATTATGTCGTTATAATGCTTAAACGTGTTTAGAAATGACTAGTTGAGATTATGGTGGATAATTAGCGATAATATGAAAAGTTGCTCTTTGAAAAACACACGTAGTCGTTATAATTGAGATTGACTTTTGAAAATACGCAGTTATAATGCCCGATGAACTTTTGGAAAATGAAACACAGTCATTACTCTGCCCGAATAGAAATCGACCTTTCAAATTTATGTCGTTATGCTGCCCTACTGATTTTCTGAACAAAGGAGCTTTTCAAACGAAACGAGATTTCCAGGAATTACTAAATAAATATTTTAAATCTATTGAGGCTGACAAATAGAATCCATGACCAGAATTTCTAATCAGGCTCTTTCTTGGTTTAGCCCAAACCAAGTGGCGATTCGAAGAACGGGTCTTCAAACACGCCAACGGATTCAAACTACTAGAGTTTCTAGTAAGGCTCTTTCTTGGTTTAGCCCAAACCAAGTGGCGAACGAGTCTTAAAACTCGCCAATGGATCCAAAAGCAAGCATAACCCCTAATGTTTTTTTAAATTCTCGGAAGAAAGAATTTTTGTCTTAGAGTGACACGAAAAGAATTTTTGTCTTAGAGTGACACGATTGTCAGAAAACGATTTGAAACGGAAGATATTTATGAGATTCATATGCATGATTCACGAGACGATACGATACAACACGTTTTTCAAGGAAAGATATGATTGATTTCACGAGAAGAAATAGAGATGAGATAAGAATGAAATGATGATGTGATGAAAATTGAGACAGTAGTGCTGTTTGAGTTTCGCCCCAGTTCCGCAGGGAGAATTTGGGGGTCAAGACTCGGCAGTACAACACGTAGTGGACAGACCTTATAAACAGACTGGTTGAGTTCAGTGATATAAGACGGCCGAGACTATGTCGTGTGAGACGCAAAGTGGACGGACCTTTTAAACAGACTGTTTTAGTTCAGTGATATAAGCCAGACGGGACTTGGAGCGAAAAGGTTGGTGACCGTTAGAAAGGGGAAGTAGAACGAGCCAATAACTTTCGAGTGGTGGGAAATTGATGAAATTTGAAGAAGAATGCTGATATGAGAAATTGATACAAGATATTGACACTGCACTCTGATTTTGAAAATGATACGAGACACTGATTTAATTAAGCTGCACCTATTCTATTTGATCCTAATGTTTAGACATGAATAATTTTACTGTAATATTCCGCCACCTACTATATTGTTCTAGAATTGCTAGTTTAAGGTTTGGGGTAGAATTATCTATTGAGCGTCCCCGCTCACGGTGTTGCACTTGTGCGACCCTAGCATAATACCGCGATGTTGTTTTGCGACTTCGACGTATTATGCTAGATTATCACAATGGACAAGAGGACTATTACGGAGGACACGGAGCCAGAGGAGCTGTCGAGATGGAGATCAACTAGACGGAGGAATTTGCGGAGTCGTAGAATTTACCCGGTCTGCCTTTTTGTAATCTCTGAAGGACAGATTATTTGTACTGAACTTTATATTATTATTATTATTATTGTTTAAGTATTTCGGTTGTAATAATAAATAACGTTTCCCAAAATGTGGGGCGTTACAGGTGAACTTCCAAATCAGAAATCGTTCTACGCGGTAATTATTAAAACAAACACTAGCAGATTTCATACACAGCTTCAAGGTGAGTTTCTCTTAGGAGATGCTCTCCTCACTGGGAACATCATTCTCAATTGACCAACTATCGAAATAGTGGCAACCATCCATAATATTGTTCGATGAATTACGAAAAAAGAAAGAAAAATAGTGGGAGATGTTCTGTGAATTTTGTGAAGTAGTGGGAGAATTAGGAAAAGAAGGTGTGAAGTAGTATAAGAATGAAGTAGTATAAATAGATAATAAGGTAAGAAAAAAATCTGAATGAATAGTTGTAAATGAAGAGAATAAGATAATTTGAATGAGTAGTTGTGAATAAAGATAAATAAGTGGTTATAAATGAAGATAAGAAGGTAGAAAGAAAATCTGAATGAGTGGTTGTAATTGAATATAAAAAGATAAGAAATAATCTAAATATAAGAATTAAATAAATAAGATTAAATAATTAAGAAAAAGAGGTAAATAAACAATATTAAATAAATAAAAGAGAAAAAGAAAAAATATAAATAAATAATTAAATAAATGAATTAAAATATATATAAAGAAAGAGAATTAAAAAAATATTAGAGAAACAAGATATAAAATAATTAAATAATTAAAAAAGAGAAACAAGATATTAGAGCATATTAAAAAGATAAAAGAGAAAAAAGATATTAATAAAAGAGATAAATAAATAATTAAATAAAAGAACTAAATTAAATAGAAGAAATGAAATTAAATAATTAAATGAATTATTATAAATAATATAACTAATATAAATAAAATAATCAAATGAGTGGAGGAGGGGTAAAGAGGGGGGGGGGGGGGGGGGGGGGGGGGTGCGGAGCAATTTGCTTCACAGATTATGACTCAGGTTTCTAGTAGCTCTAAACTCAGTATTGGCAGGCGAGAACATGGGATGTGGTCAAAAGTGGTGAACTTCCAAATCAGAAATCGTTCTACGCGGTAATTATTAAAACAAACACTAGCGGATTTCATACACAGCTTTAAGGTGAGTTTCTCTTAGGAGATGCTCAAGGTGAGTTTCTCTTAGGAGATGCTCTCCTCACTGGGAACATCATTCTCAAATGACCAACCATCTGAATAGTAGTAGCCATCCATAATGTTGTTCGATGAATTACGAAAAAAGGAAGAAAAATAGTGGGAGATGTTCTGTGAATTTTGTGAAGTAGTGGGAGAATTAGGAAAAGAAGGTGTGAAGTAGTAGAAGAATGAGGAAGTATAAATAGATAAGAAGGTAAGAAAAAAAATCTGAATGAGTGGTTGTAAATGAAGATAAGAAGATAATTTGAATGAGTGGTTGTGAATAAAGATAAATAAGTGGTTATAAATGAAGATAAGAATGTAAAAATAAAATCTGAATGAGTGGTTATAATTGAAGATAAGAAGATAAGAAATAATCAGAATATACAAATTAAATAAATAAGATTAAATAATTAAGAAAAAGAGGTACATAAACAATATTAAATAAATTAAAGAGAAAAAGAAAAAAAGATAAATAAATGAATTATATATATATATATATATATATATATATATATATATAAAGAAAGAGAATTAAAAGATATTAGAGAAACAAGATATTAAATAATTAAAAAAGAGAAACAAGATATTAAAGCATATTAAAAAGATAAAAGAGAAAAAAGATATTAATAAAAGAGATAATTAAATAAAAGAAATGAATTAATATAAAGAAATGAATTAAATAATTAAATGAATTAATATAAAGAAATGAATTAATATAAATTATATAAATAAAGTAATTAAAGGAGGGGAGGAGTGGTAAAATGGTAAGAAGGAGGGGAATGGCGCGGAGCAATTTGCTTCACGGATTATGACTTTGATTTCTAGTAGCTTGAAACTCAGTATTGGTAGACGGGAACAAGGGATGTGGTCAAAAGTGGTGAACTTCCAAATCAAAAATCGTTCTATGCGGTAATTATTAAAACAAACACTAGCGGATTTCATACACAGCTTCAAGGTGAATTTGTCTTATGACATTTTTGGTATTTTCGCTAGTTAATATGTGAGCGCAAGAATATTGAAAATTCCAAAAATACCGAAAGTAATTTTAGTGGAAATTCAGCCTCATTAGGTAATAGATTTTTTTTTTTTTTTTTTTGCACGGCAAAATTTTTTTATTAATCATTGAAGAGGTTACAATGACTAATAGGAACAAGGAGAACACAGCAAATTCAAAGAATTCTATGCCTAATCCAAAACTCAATCCTTGATTAGCAAGGAGCCAACCAAAGACACCCAATGGGCCAAAGCCCACATGGCCACTGATAAGCCTATAATATTATAGATATCTGGATTTATCTAGCTCATTTTTACCACACACACACTTGCATATTTTGACTTTATACAATTGATTTTGCGCGGGGAAAATTTCAAAATGGCACCTGAACTTTACACTCAATGTCCCAAAAACACCTGAACTTTAGTTAGCGTCAATTAAACACCTGAACTTTCAAAACGCCCTTTCTAAGGCCCCTGGCCCCATTTTCCGTCCATATTGGACGGAAATTGCTGATGTGGCAATTTTTTTTCCGTTAAAAACCCCATCACCACCACCTACAGCCATCACCACCACCTACAGCCTCTGTCGCCGCGATTTTTGAGTCACCACCACTTACAGCCATCATCTCCACCGCTAACTAGGCTTCGCCGCCCATTCTTGTCGCCGCCTACTCGAAATTGTTGAGACAATTGGAGAAAATTATTGTTCAAACGGTGTCGGAAGTAGTTGGTGACGACCTGGTGGTGGTGGAGATGATGGTTGTAAGTGGTGGTGGCTCAAAAATCGCGGCGGCAGAGGCTGTAGGTGGTGGTGATGGCTGTTGGTGGTGGTGATGGGGTTTTTAACGGAAAAAAAATTGCCACATCAGCAATTTCCGTCCAATATGGACGGAAAATGGGGCCAGGTGCCTTAGAAAGGGCGTTTTGAAAGTTCAGGTGTTTAATTGACGCTAACTAAGGTTCAGGTGTTTTTGGGACATTGAGTGTAAAGTTCAGGTGCCATTTTGAAATTTTCCCTTTTGCGCGAGGTGTGTTTTTGATGAGTTTCAGGAAATATGAGCCAGAAGGCATATCCTAAAGCTCCAAATAATCCCTAATTGTATCCGGAAGGACCCAAAGTCCCTCAACGCTGTGGAGGACAATCAGCGGAGCGTAGAAGTTGATTCAAGAAGTTTTGGAAGGTTCAAGGAAGGCCCGGAACAAAGGAACAATAAATCTGGAGCTATGAGCCTCAAAGAAATCTAACACATTGATAGAAAAAGGCTCATTTCTCTCAAGATACAAAGGCTATGAAGATGAGGTCAATTGGGTTTGAAAGTAGACTCATAGAGCTTTCCAACAGTTCAAGAATCGCCTCATTCCGAGTTCGGACGAAGCTAGGGAGTACCCGCGAAGTTGGGTCAAAATTTGCCTAAACAGAGCCTTCTGGATCGATCCACTTACCATCAAAAGTCCATCAGAGCCTTCTGGATCGATCCAACCTTAGGGTGGATCGATCCACTTATGTCTGGGGAGCATTTTTAAGCCACTTTTTGGGCTTTCTATTTATGGCAAGTTTTTCTCTCATGTGAGAGCTTTTAGGATATTTTGTTAGAGAAAGAATAAGGAGGAATGTAACTCTCTCCTCCCTCTTTTCTCTCCCACTTTTCATTTTATTTGCTTTTAGTCTATTTTTCTCTTTCCCCTCTCCTCCATTGTTGCTTAGCTTAGGAGCTTCATTTCCTTCAAGAACCCTAGTAAGTTTAACTTATCTTTCAATTTCTCGTTTATTAATAGTGTTTCTAATTTCCGGATCTCCATAT
>CM037159.1:22445815-22459915 GCA_020921065.1 Vaccinium darrowii
GGTAAGCATTTAATCAAAAGTATATTGTTAATTAAAGCCTACACATAACTACACCCCCCATATATGAATTAACTACTGATTTAGCAAGCCCACAAAGTTATTAATACTATGTGTTCTAATGCAGTTTACCGGTACTTTTACCGGTAATTGATCACTTTAAATCTGGATCGTCAAAAAACATTAAGACGCCCCGATGAGGTGGGGTACATATGGGTACAGTTGGTGGTGTATCAAATCATTTCCGCTCACACAAACGCACACATCGCGATCTCTTTCCCAGCATAGACGGGCGGCGATCTCATGCCCTCTTCCTCTCCGGCGACGTCTTCAGGTTTTCCATCACTCCTAAGGCTCTCTCTCTCTCTCTCTCTCTCTCTCTCATTGATTTCTGACTACTGTTAATTACAATCAACATAGGACCTGCCATTGGTTTGCTTAGAATACGTATATATTGCAATCATGTTCATCGTGGTAAATATTCAACTTTGCTCGTGGCAGTTGCCGAGCTTGGATAGCGTGACTAAGTGGAAACGATACACCAGATTAAATGGGTGATACCCATGATAAAATGGAATCCGAGAAGAGAATTGTTTTTGTGACCGTAGGAACCACTAGTTTTGATACTCTTGTTAGAGCGGTAGACAACTCAGAAGTTAAACGGGAATTGTTCGGCAGAGGTTATACCCATCTTCTCATACAAATGGGTCGTGGATCATATACCCCAACCAAGGTAATTTGTTGTTTCGATTTCAATTTTTACCTCGTCTAATGTATAAACTATAAAGTACACTTGTTCGACAACACTTGGTAAAGGTATGAGATGTATCCAGTATTAACTTTGACATCCACCTAGGAAGCATATTTAGTAGCGTTAATGGTAGAGCTATGCCTATACCATCCTAGATTCGTAGTCTGCACTAATCATACTATTGCCTTGTATAAATGGGTATAAGATGAATCTAGATTCCTAGGCACACTGCACCCAACACTTGTACCCGGGTCCACATTACTCCGGTATTAACTTTGACATCCACCTAGGAAGCATATTTAGTAGCGTTAATCATAGAGCTATTGCCATAAATAAATGGGTACAAGATGAATCTAGACACACTGCACCCAACACTTGTACCCGAGTCCACATTACACAGCTTTTGATTGGTGTAATTGACCTTGCGTTGGATTTAACATCTTTAGTGTTTTTACTTTTGTGCACGGAATCGTGTGGATACTTGTTGTCCATCTTTATTTCCCTTCTGTTATTTTCTGTGAGTTGTGGTTCTTGTGACTCTCTGAAGTCTTTCTTGACATGTCGCTCTTTTCCTACTTATGTTCCAAGCTAAGCTCAAGATTAGAATGACTTGGAGTTTTCTCCCCAGGATAAAGGTTGCTTAGAACACGTGTCAAAATGGATATGTAGTAAGGACTTTATGTTCTTCTGGATTGATGTGCTTGGAACTAGTTTATTTGTCTTTTACTATTTTAGGACTTCTGCTTAGATTTGCATGAAAAAAGAGAACAGATTGGTTTGAGAGCTTTTTATTTTTGTATTTGTTTAATAAAATAATGAAGGGAGTCGCTTAAAAGGTCACGGATCACAATGGCAAAATCCCACCCCTTGCATTTCAGCATCCCCAACTGGCCTGCAGCTAATGCTATGAAGGCCTCTTCTGCAGACTGAAATAAATGGAAACGTGAATAGTTGTGCATGTGTAGCATCAAAAACTTACACTAGTGTCATCTGTTTGTCTGCTTCATTGAGCAACTCTCAGGCTGTTATTTTACTTTTATTGGCTGATCTTGGACTAATACAAACTGAAACACAAGAGACTTTCCATTTGACACTTGCCATTTCAGGGCTCCCAATTTGTACCGTCATGTTGGTACAGTAATTGGTGTTATGACTAACTATGCAAGTTAAAGGGAAAATTTCAAAAAAAAAACCCCCAAACTTTGACCTCAATGTCTCAAAGACTCCTGAACTTCAATAAATTTCAATTACACTCCTAAACTATTGCTCCGTTAGTCAATTACACTCCTGCCGCCTGGATCTGTCAAATTGATAACAGATTTTGGTACCAGAGTTAGTTTTTTCCGTCGTGCTAACTTGGGGTTCTCTCTCCCTCACACACACACACACCAACACACGGACCTTCACTTTCAGAAACGGTAGCCCTGGTGAAACCAGCATCTCCACTTCTTCTTTTCCCACCCCTGGCATATCCAATTCCCCCCTTATGTTCAGACCCTCCTCGGTTTATGAGATCACATTGATTAACCACAACAAAATAAAGGCATTAATGAATGAATTTCAGGCGAGAAACAAAAATGGACAGAGCGAGGAGGAGAAGAGGAGGGATATCTATATATTTATATATTGTCGGCGTCCTTCAAATAAATAAACTCCCTGCCCAGGCCGTTGTCAGCGTGACCGGAGCCGTCGGCCAAAATTCGTCTCCGTCCAGATCGATAACTCCTTCCCCTCCTGCTCCATCGAAGAAGACCGCTACTACCACATCGAGGAGCTGCGAGAGTTTTCATGGCGTCGACAATGCTCTGTTCAGCCTCTGGGGATCGATTAGTATGAAGTTTTGGCCGATTTCGATGGAGTGTGTGTCGGTTGTAATGGATGATAGGTTGGTGTTTTGGATGGACAATAGGAATGGGTTTTGTACCAATCAAGCAAAAACAGAGACTCATTGGATAACAGTGGGTGAGTTCATGATTTGTGGTTTTAGATGGTTCAATGTCTTGAAGTTACAAATGGAATTTTGAAGAGGTTTTGGTTAAGCATGTGTGCAAAACCCAAATTGGTTTTGACAGGGATTTTGCAATCTGGGTTTTGGCTTTGATTGTTCTCTCTTTTTCTTTTCCTTTTTTCTATTCTTTTTGGCTTTGATTGTTCAAAACCCTACACACCTTAATTTCTCTCTCCAGTAAACTAATTTCAAATTATCACTAAAATCGAAGATTTCTCTCTCTCTCTCTCTAAATCTTACTACACAGTTGAGTGTGTGAGAGAGAGAGAGAGAGAGAGAGAGAGAGAGAGAGAGAGAGAGAGAGAGAGAGAGAGAGAGAGAGACCATGCCAGCATTTAACAGAAAAATAACCTTGGTTAGCAATTTCTGTTAGTTATTTGACGGACTTAGACGGCAGGAGCCTATTTGAATAACGCCTCAATAGTTTAGGTGTCTAATTGAAGTTTATTAAAGTTTGGGTGTCCATGAGACATTGAGGTTAAGGTTCGGGAGGTTTTTTGAAAGTTAAAAGTGCATTTATTTTGTATATTAATGACGAGGAGTGGGAAATGTATTTGCTCTTGTTCACTTTTTTTTTTTTTGCTTGTTGGTATTCTATATTATTAAGGAAAGTGTTAGACCATATAATAAGATTCATGAAAGTTTTATTTGATTAAGATGGTATGACTTTCAGGATAGATCCTGGATCTTTTGCAGCTAATTAAACGTTCTTTATGTTATTCTCGTTCAGCAGTTTTGTAGCCTGGAGAGAATTACTTTTGAAGATTGTGTGGAATATATTAGAGACAGATGAAACTATATTAATATTTTCTTCCTCCTCGAAATTATTTTCTTCACTTAAGTTCTCAAATCATCTTTGGTTCATCTGTATGACAAATTCTCGTGAATGCAGTCTAGTGGAGAAGATGGGTGCCTGGCTGTTGACTACTTCACATTTTCGTCTAGCATTGCGGACACTTTGAGATCTGCATCTCTTGTTATTAGTCATGCAGGTAAGCATAATTGAGTGTTCAATTTCTTAATTGAAGTTTTGTTGAGATCTGTAAGTTAGTAATGCGTGCCATGAACCTTTTTTGTATATTCATCCCAAAATGAATATAATTGAAGAACTTAATGAATGGCATAGGGTGTGAAATGGTGTACATTGTTGCCTCGGAACTTCACAGATTGTGGATCTTACTACCATGGACAAATGCTGAAGAGAAAATTTCCTTTCAGTGTCATTTTGGTTAGCTTGGAAACAAAAACATTTTAGTAGCACAAAAGAAGCTTGATATATGTCAGTTTGTTTGGGTGGAAACCTACTGATTCGCCATGAAACAGACATTTTTGGCCATTTTGACAGCGAAGAATGAAATTTTGTTCATGACAAACGCTTTGTGCTTCTTGATATCTGTGATATAACTAATGTGATATGAGGATGTGTATAGTGGTTAAAAGAACCCCTAAGAGTAGGGTTGAAATCGGTTCGATCTGGTTCGGTTTTTGGGGATTTTAGAAACCGAATAATAAGTTCGGTTTCCAGTATGTAGCTACCGAAACCGACTGATGAGGACATCGGTTTTTTCAGTTTTGGTTTGTTCGGTTTCGGTCTTTTTTTTTTCCCCCAGTTTTCAGTTCATACACGGAGACATACATACATACACATATGTCCAACTAGCAAATTGCTGCTAATAAAATGAAAAATCCCCAGCAAATCTACATCTGATGGAGACCGAAGAGAAGCTGGTGTTTGCACCAGGGGATTGAACCTCAAAAACATGCAAGCAACAAAGTTCAATTGTGTAAGGATCCGACCAAGTAGAAATATGAAAATAGAAACCCTACAATCTCCCACAGCTAAAACATCCCAAATCTGAGACATAAGGATCTAGAACTCTACCTCAATGATCGATCTTCAACGGCTGGCGAGCGAGAGAGAGATGGAGTCGATCGATCTTCTTGCTTCGTTTTCTGATTCTCTTGGTGAGATGCGTTCCTGGGGTGGAACTTGTAGAAGATGTGTTCCTGCCTTCCTTGTGCGGGGAGAGAGAGAGCACAGCAGACTTCTGACTGCTTTACCTTCGGTGTAAAGTGATGTGAAGTGGGTTAGAGGATTTTTAACAGTGGAGATTTGATACAGATCAACGGTGGAGATTTACATAAATCGGTTCGGTTCGGTTAAACCGGTTCCTTTCCCATCAAAACCAAAAACTGAACCGAAAATTATTCTTCATCCCCCCAAAAAACCGAACCGAACTGAATGTGTAACATAAACCGAACTGAATATTTCGGTCAGTTAGATTTTTTCGGTTAATATTTCACCCATACTAAGGAGTGTTGTTCCAGTATGTGGATCGGGGAAGACTGAAGCTAAAAGATGAATAGAACCTTGGAAGCGTTTATCTTCTCTTTGCTTGTGTTTAAAAAATGAGGTGAACCTTCTTGACTTCTTACTCTAAGGGTTCAACTCCTATTTGTTAGTCATCAACTTGCTTATGCCATTTGTTCCAAAGCCCATTTCCTTCTGAATCTTGGCCTTCTGAAACTTGTGGAAAACTCTTTTATAACTTAAAACCATTTTTGCTTTGTACCAATATTCTTCAAATTTCTGAATATTCTAGATTTGTATCTGTTTATCATTTCACAATAGGAATCTCGAATTTATCTGAATCAAAACTTGTTTAGCCAGTTGTTTCTGCTTACTGCCATTGAGTTGTCTATTGCCTTATACCCGGATTCCTTTTTCCTTTCCCTTTGGAAAAATGGAAAGAGAATGGACAAGAAGTGCCGAGGCAAAACAATGTGAATGTGCATATTTTTGACGTTCTTTGGACTTATAATTTATAACCAGTGAAACTGTCACTTAAGTTGTGAGTGAATCCATTTGATGTAAAACCATGGATTAAACATCCGTTCTATCTTGATATTTATCTTCTGAGCTTATAAGAGAATTGGAAAAAATTAATACCAGAAAATGTAAATCTATGCACTCCTAATCAAGTTTATTATCTTCCACCTCCTGAGTAATGCCTATTGTCTGTCGATCCTGGTGTTTTAAGGTAGTGTAGGTGGCTTCTTTTACTATGTATGAGTTTCTAATCTAGCAATTGGAAAACACAGAGAGAGTAGAGAAGAAGCAATTTAAGGAAAAACGGGTGGGGTATCTTTGAGATTGAATTTTATCACAATGCAGGTTCAGGAAGCATATTCGAAACGCTACGGCTGGGTAAACCTTTAATTGTGGTAGTGAATGAGGATTTGATGGACAATCATCAAAGCGAGTTAGCCGAAGAACTAGCTGACAGGAAGCATTTGTTTTGTGCATCCCCTCAAACTCTCTTGCGTACTATAAATGGTATGCATTTGGAGAGTCTCATACCATACCATCCAGGTGACGCCAGACCAGTTGCCAAACTGATAAACCGGTTCCTGGGGTTTCCAGATGATTGATCAAGCTGCAGAATTGAGTTATCCATGGGTACGTATGTTGCTCTTCAGTTTTTTGATTGCATGTTTTACAGGGGGTCACTGGTTCCTTGTTAAACGTCAACTTCTTAACCTTAATGTTGTAAGTTGAGTTGTATGATCTAATCTGAGTGCAGACAATGCTCAGGTTAGGTCTATGCTATTTAGTCCTCCTAGACCTCCATAGTGGGGACTACATGGTGTGGTTTGGAATTGTTGAGGCAATTGCATTTTGGAGCATGTGTTGTCAGGGACGATAAGCCTCCTATTATTTTCGATAAACTTCGTGCTTTGCTAATAACTTTTAAGATTATCATGAACTTATAGGGTTTGCCCCTCAAATTATAGGAGCTCGCATTCTCAAGGTCGAATTATAGGATCTCCGCCCCGAAGGCCGGATTCTTGGATCCCAATGTCGGGTGTTTTATTTTTCTAGTTGCATGTGGTTTAATTAAAATTTCAAGAAACTGCATATGTATTTGGCTGTTCTGAAAATTAGTGCAACATTAGAGGAATTTTGGAATCTAGAAAGTATCTGGTTGATTTGCTAAGACGAGTATCCAGTAGGTGCCTTTAGTTGGCCCCTAAAACTCCCTTCTGTTGTTTGGTGCTACCAAACGGGAGGAATTGGTAGTCCCAGAACATGAACCTGTAGGAATACTCGGATCCCAGATTCTACTACCACCCTCTATATCCCTCATGCTGTGAAACTAACGTGACCTAGAACTGTCAATTGACTGCACCAAAGTGATTGATCAACTACTAAGAAAGTCCAGATCTAAAACTACTAAGAGAGTCCAACAATATGAATCCACGCACTTATACAAATCAGTCCAACGAAGAATCCCATTCGACGGATGAATAGTGAGCCAAAAGAGAAAGTCTAAATCATTCTCTTTATGCCTAATTCTCGAATGGACAGTACTTCAGGGTGGTTAACTGGATTTAATCGAGTTGATTGAGCTCTTGATCTGCTTAACCTCTTCTGTTAATCATCTATTTTTTTTTCAAGCAGGCTAAAGTGTTAGGTTCCTAGAAATTAACGCACCCATTTGACATTTGAACCCCGAAAATTAAGAACAAGGTTGTCAAATCGTGAATCAAATAGACTATCGGATTGACCATTTGCAGAATAGTGAATCGAATTGAATTATTAATCATAATGATTCGGTCCAAATTTCAAAAATACATTGGAAAATGCCTCTAAGCACCTACATATTAAAGATACATTGATGATCACATGGTCTAATAGGAAAGGCGCTTGTACATATCATGAAAAGAAATACAATAGCAAATTGGGTATGTGTATAGATGTTAAAGATTTATTGTAAAAATGAAAGCTTTGTTTTAACACAATAAAATTTTGTAGCCAGTAGCTTATATGGCTATATATTTGGGTTTGTCTACGGATCTGAGCCTTGCATTGATCTATGATTAAGAGGATATAAGAATTGGAAAGGTTGATTTGGGAAATTATGCATCCATTTAGGATATTATCCTCAACAATATTCACATGCACTTGTATAACAATAAACCTATGGGTACAAAGGGGAAGGGTACATAACATGTATCGACGGCGTGCAGGGTCCACTTTTGGGTGCCACACAAATGATCCGAACGGTTCAATAATTTTAAAACAATTTTTCGAGTGTCCCTGCAAAAATTCAGCTCAATTGGATATGTGTAAGTGAGTGATCCAATATTCCAATTTCTCATTTAGAATTTAGGATCCTGGATTTTGAATGAAAACTTGAAGTTTGGATCACCCACCTATGCATATCCAATTGAGCTGATTTTTTTGCAGCGACAGTCGAAAAATTATTTTAAAATTATTGAACGGTTTGGATCATTCGTGTGATATCCAAAAGTGGGTCCCGTAAACTGACGGTACATTTTTTGTACCCTTTCCATCGGTACGAATAGCCGGGTCGTTTGTATAATTACCATCTAGCAAATTAAAACTATAACATCTTAAAGATATCTAGTACATCTTAAAGATGTCTAGTACATCTTATATTGTAATAAAATATGAAAATTTAAGCAAAATAAAATAGATAACTCATGAGTAAGGTAAGGTTTAGCAAAATAAAACTATAACATCTTACATCTTTGGAATGACTTTTTTAATGTTTAGGAAGAACGAGGAAAAAAGTGTTAACAACACTCTGAATTAAAATAAATACCAAATGATTAAAAAGAAAAATTAATAAGGTTTTTCGCTTGAAAATGTATGATTTTATATTCTTGCTTTTTTATAAGAAAAATTACTGCAAAGTGGTTTCATATTAGTCGAAAGTAACAATTGTGATAAACCGTGATTCACCTATAAATTCGAGTCGTTTTTACGTGAATTGTGAATCGAATCCTGGGATTTTGATCTTCCAATCAGTCAGTTAAATACGATTTCCTCACTCCCTATGCACCGTACTTGCAAAAGTCATTTTTCCACCCGTATACTTGCTCACGATTCTCCAAGGAAAAGGGAAAATTTTGAGACGATCCAATTTGTCATTCAACTGAATGTTCATGGACATCAAATAACTGGTTTTGTGGAAACAAAATTGTGCAAAAGCTGCCAGTTTTTTTCCTAATAGGAAGACAGATAATACATCATATCTTACTAATAGTAAAAAAACAAAAACAAAATAGAAAACGTGAGTATAAGAAGCTGCCTTTTACTTGTGAATTTATGCATTGATTCTGTCTCTTGTTTCGATCACTTGTATTACAGGAGTTCCTAGCAGCAGCAGTCTCGATGTGTTCTGGACGATCTCCCTCAAGGGCAAGGCTTTGGCTAACTTTGCAGCATTCTCAAAAGTTCATCATGAAGCCAATATTTCCTTCCCATTTGATGCAGATGCAAAGCAGCCCCTTCTAGTAGGAATTGTGGTGCAGCAGTTGAAGCCGCAGTAGATTTGATGTTTCTAGCTATCATAGTCTGTTTTCTGCTGTTGCTTTTTGATGGCTTTGTTTGAGCTTATTATCACCTGTATTTTTGTTCTTTTGTGTCTGTATCTGGTCCAATCTGCTGTTCTGAACTCCATGTTTTACCTATATATATGTCGTATATATAGATTGATGTTCTCCTTTTCCAAAAAAAGATAAAAGGAAAAGAAAAAGGGAGCTGCCTTAGTCCACACACAGAGAGAGAGAGAGAGAGAGAGAGAGAGAGAGAGAGCGCTGAGATAATGGGTAATGTGTGCTACAAGTTTGCTAGGTCATGGATTCTAGGATTATTGGGAGATGGGTTACTTTGGTTCAATTTCTTTCGGTTTAATTCGACCAAAATAAAAACCGAATGTAAAGAAAATTTCCTTAATAACACAACCAGAATGTAAAATTGGTCTTGTATTTGCTGCGATGGGAACACATAATAAGACGGTAATGTGCTGGATATTCTTTTAAATGTTATGAAATGGGCAACCCCAAGGTCAACACTTAGTCGACGGTGGGATTAGTCGAGGTGCAACAAAGCAGGCCCAAACACTTTAGTTATCAAAAAATTGGAAGAAAGGTTATGCAATGGGCACGGAACACGGATAGTGAACATTGACTATGGTGAAAATCATCCCCTATTTTTCAGCTTACACTTGTAAACACTGTTCTGCTACTACATGTTCGATGTTTCACACATCTTTTCAAACACCAGAACCTAAAAAAAAAAAAAACATCCCCCTGAAACACGCCCTTACTAGTTGGATCAGCTTCCAGCCTATTCGCTGCAATTCCTATTCTCTCCTTCTGCTTCCACAGGGCTACTGCACTCTTCAATCTTCTCCTTAACTGAAATATTGTTCTTCTTACCAATTTTATCTGAATACTTAGCAAAAGCAGCTGATAGGGCTGATTTAATGGTTGTTTCAGGTTCTTTCTTTGTATGCTTCTTTGCATCGTCCTCTTTCTCACCTTCATTTCCTTCACTGACAGGGCGTGGTTCAAAATTCTTTGGTGTAGAGGTTTCTGGGACAGAAAGATGCTTCGGAACCACACGCTTGAATGGTTCATGAAATGTCTCATATAAGCGCTTTACCTGATTCATCACCAGAGCAAAGTTCATTAACTCTCAACTGTTAAACACCTTAAAATTTATAAATTACTGTTTATGTCAAACTAATTTTAAGGTCATCAAAACATCTAATGCGGAGGCAAGGTTCTAAATACCGTTTTTCTTATAAATTCCAGTACCAGTGTAATTTCAGATACCATTCAGATTTTGTGTTGTAAATAATATATATTCACACACACACACACACACACACACACACACACACACTCACTCACTCAGATGTACGCTTAAAAGCTTAAAAAGTTCAACCAAAATGAAAATATAACTAAAAAATAGTAATGATTTGAAGGTCATGCAGTAAGAAATAAAGAAAATTGCAATTTCTTATTTGGTACAACTTAATTATGGAATTATCTCCTAAAAAAAAAAAATAGTATGATCGGTACCACCCGGTATTTGAACCGGAACAAAATTAGAGGGGTAGGGGTACTGATTTTAGGAAAAAACGGCACGTACTGGCCGGTGCGGAATGGTATTCACAACCTTGTGTGGAGGTCTCCTAGGTCCATCCCAAGGTTCCTTTTGACCAAAAGGAAGATGCACTTGTTTTTTAGCAGATATGGCGAAGAGTTGAAAAGCACGTGGTGCATGAAAACTGGTAGAATAAAAGAACGAATAACAAAGTTACTCAAATCTAACCTTGCGCTCTCCAATGCCAGGGCAACGGGCAAGATCTTCCATGGATGCATCCATGATATGAGAGAGAGTCTGAAATCAGAAGATTGTCAATTCCAAAGAACAAAAAAGAATGTAATGAAATCAATAGCTTGTTGCACATATAAGTATACCCCGAATGTAGAACCGAGGGTGACCACATCAGTCTTGTTAACATGCCGAATTGTTGTCAGAGCATGATTTAACTACAAGCAAAGAGAGTAGCCGAGCTCAATCACTCAAGTGATAGTGTGGAACAAACTTTTTCATTCATATTTTACAAGTACTTCATATTAACCCCCTGGATAGAGGCTCTAACTTCCCAATAACATACCAGAATGACAAGCCAAAGACCTCGATGAGATAGATATATACCCGGGATAAGTAGTCTGTATCCATTTGCCCTTGGATGATGTCTGCAGGCTTATTTTCATATACTTTTATTGTTTCCAAGTACCGACCACATTCCTCCAAGCTAGAATAAGGAAACAAACTAGTTTAAGAAGCTATTCTACACTCAAAAACAATTTCAAAAGAGTCATCCGGTAGTTATCTTTATGAAAACTAACTCGATACCATAAAATTGCGATGCATTTTTCTGTTAATGATAAAGTTCAAGCGGCACTTGCAATGACATGCAGAATAATTGGATGATTTCATATAGAACAAATCCGATGCTATCAGAAGTTTGTATAGTCTTCTCAAGTAACAAGCCACAATGACGTATGATAGAGGGAGTTGCATCCTTGCATAGATAACAAATACTATAGTTTGCATAACCCCATGGGCACGACAAAAGATACCTCCAGGCACACAAAAGGGTGCAATCATGAAGTAGAGCTGTTTTGGTGACTTCAAGTAAAGGCTTCACCACATCCTCCTGGAACAAATAATGAAGTGAGCAACGAAATCCCCCAAATTACACGAAAAGACGCAATGAAACAGAAAATATAATTTGTCTGCAAGAAATGCATATTCTGAAAAGAAAAAAAAAGTGTTTGAATGAAGAGCCGCCAAGAGTCATGAAGAACTTGTCACTGTGAGGAGGCAGGAGGCTTACCACATCAACATGGCACAAAACAACACGAAGCTTGAATGACTTTGGCAATTCCCTTATTCGATAATAAAGGTAATCTGGATGAAGTAGATGATACCTAAGACTGCATGTGAACTAAATCAGGAAATTAGATAGGCAAACTTCAAAAAAATAATTGTAATCTCTCACACAATATTGAAATATTCAATTAGAGTTTGTTAATATCAAATCCAAAAACGAATAGCACTTGTAAGCTACATGAGCAAATGTTAAAAAAAAAGGAACTTTTCTACATAGCTGCCTGCATTGTTGGAGCCATTCAAGAAAATTTACTCCCTCTCATACAGACACAAAAGAATATATAACACCTACCCTTAAATCACAAGCATAAACAAACGAAGCTATAGATCAAGAAGTCAACCAAATTTTACAACAGAGATTGATATGCTATAAAAGACATTTATTTTTCCCCAAACATGCAGCTGAAAACTGGACCATCACGGTATGAAGCCCAAATACCAGTTTCAAGAGAAAAAATTCCCTCCAAGAAAAAGAGTAATTTGTGATTTGACCATATCCTCACATAAGAAGTCTAAAACTTTATACCAAAATCAAAAAGTTCGGAAGAACCATAATATTGTCGTCAAGTACTACCATCCAATTCCAAAGTTCAAGGACAGATGGCTATAGTAGGTATTTAGATTTGTTAATCAAAATTCTAAGATCAAATGGAGATTAAATTTTAATAGATGCAATTGAACATTTCTTGCGTACATATGGGAGTCTCAGCACTGTTACTTGGAGTTCTTTCCAAAGTTGTTTACGTCCAATGCCCAAGTCCAACGACACATGGATATAGCAAAATATTTAGATTTCTTAATCTACTGCTCGAGTTTCCAGGATAATAAATGGTGTTTAACGGATGCAATTGAACATTTCTGGACAAATATGGGAGCTTAACATTGTTAAATGGTGAGTCCAATTACAAAATATGCTTGTTACATGGACATCCGCTCGCTCACGTAAGACTACATCCCCTACTCGTACCCAAGAAACCTGGGTACGTCCTACACATAGAAGAGTCCATGAAACATAGCTTATTGCAATTCATTTCCCATAGATGTAACAAAGAGACATCAATGAGGAAGGGCACATAAGCCTTATTTAAGTTGGATCAGCCACTCTATCTGTTTTCAGTAGTTAATTGAATGGTTAATTACGGCATTTAGATCGGACAAGAGCCTTTGACAGGCCGAGCCTCGTGTAACTAGCATTTGGGGCAACTTGAGGACGTAATACAGATAGATGTAGTTTCATTTGAAATCAAGTCAAATAAGGGTTAATGCCTTCCACAATCCAAGACAAAACACAGGCACTAATCATCAACAAAGAAAGAGACGAAAGACAAATCAAAATGGAATTGTGAAAAGCATTACAAGTTAATCAAATAAAATAAAGCGCAGTATGGTAGGATCATAAAGAATTTAAGACCTCAAATAAAGTGCACATGTACTCTGCCCCAACATGTAGTCACAAACAACATCTGCAAAAGCCCACCTCACATTTCTTATATGTTTCAGCAACGGATTTCCCTTCTGCATGAAAAGAAAAGGAACATCAGGTTAGTGGGTTAATAGATTTCCCTTGACAAGGTACTCAGTAAGTGCAACCCAAGTCACCCATTTGTCTTCTTCGACTCTCTCTGTCTCTCTGCGTCTATAAATAAGTGCTGCCAACTGGGATTGATATATAAATAGTTCTTGGATATATTTTTATTTATTTATTTATTTATTTTTTGTGTGTTCTGTTTTGACAAGTAAAAAGATGCTTGGGGTGAGAAAGCTCAAACTCTTGACCTGAGGAAGCTTCTTGGTTTTTGCTTAAATGTATATGCAATATACATAAGAATTTATTTAGAAATAGTGGATAGAGCTTCGTTCACTCTGGTTTTTCTTTTTTTGTTTCTTGGTTCACTTTTCTTGTAAATTGACTACATTTGAGTCTTTGATATCTATGTATTTTTCGTGTTTTTTTCTCACCTAAGTGCGTCTCGCTTTGTGCCTACACCCCAATAGAAATTTGCGCCTCGGTGCACCTCTCACCTCTAACAACTATGCTGTAAGTGCAACTATCGAGCTTGT
>CM037159.1:22460015-22515015 GCA_020921065.1 Vaccinium darrowii
GTGGTTGTTGTTTCGCACATCCGTGCAATACCTTAAGTGAGATCGAAACTGGTAGTAGAATCCGTAGGTTAGGATTCAGTCTAGGAGACTTTAAATCCATGGAGTTTGAGATACCTCCAGTGTTCGCCGTGCTCGAACGGCTCCCCGTGTCTCGGGCTAGCCTTAAGTGCATCTGTATCCGGATTTCAACAACCTTATTGCTCTGTCTCGGATGGTCTATAAGGAGATTGGCTCTGATTCCACGACGATTGGAATTTAACCTGCCTGTCACGACTTACCCGTGGTTGTTGTTTCAAGCATTCGTGCAATGTCTTAAGTGAGACCGAGACCGGTAGTCTAGATCTTAGGACGACATGATAACAACGATGCATGCGCAACATTTTCTTCAATAAAACCAAGGGCACAATCTGAATTTGACGTTTTTGCTTTACTGTCAGAAACCTTACAACTTCTCGAGCAAAAGTTGACTCAGCCCAAAACCTCAAAACATGGATGTTCCGACTGAAATCGAAGGGCTCAAGATGGCTGTGAATAACCTGGGCAATCAAATCACTCAGCTCATAATTATGGTGCAAGACATCCGTGATCATCTCCCAAATGTCCGAGAGAATCTCCAACGACCCGGAAAAAGCCCAGAAATGGCCGCAGCTTTGGCCAAGATCTCCGAACTGGAGGAAGCTATCGTGGAAGGATTTAAACCCATAGGCTCCAATAATTTCATTGGCACCAGAGATGTGGAGATGCACCACTGGGACGTCGAAAAGGACAACCTCACTCCAGAAGGTGAAACGGTTTACTCTGAGAAGGACAACACACTACTTACCAACCACAACCATGCAAACACCACCCCGAGCTCTATAAATAACAATTCCAACTTCACAACCAACACCATCAGCAAAGCCAAACCAACCACAACCACAACCACAATCCAAATCAACCGGCCCAAAGACCAACCAAGAAAATTCTCCCAATTCCCCACACCCCCCTCCTCGGTCTATGAGGAGCTTCTCATGGCCGGTCTTCTTAAACCACTCCATCCAAGTCCTCTACCTCAAAAGCTCCCAGCTTACCACAATCCAAATGCTTTCTGTGCCTTCCATCAAGTGACCGGTCATGCTACCGACGATTGTCAACGCCTCCATCACAAGATCCAAGATCTCATTGACAATAAAACCATCTCTCTTCTACCATCCGACACCATATCAAACCCCACACCTCAGCATAAACAAAACCCCAGCATCAATGAAATCAACCTCACCTCCACTAAAAATGCCCATTCATGCTCCATCAACAAAGATCCCAACCAAACTGAACCGATCAACATGATCATGACCCAAAGTAACCGTCAAAACCGGCGAAGAAAATTTTCCCAACTCTCTGCACCTTTGCCCTTGGTCTATAAAGAGCTTCTCATGGCAGGTTTCCTCAAACCACTTCAACCAACCCCACCTCCACAAAGTCCCCCACCTTCTTACAACCCAAATACCTTCTGCATCTATCACCAAGCACCTGGTCACCCTACCGAGAGATGTCAACGCCATCGCCATGAAATACAAGATCTCATTGACAATGGATCCATCTCTGCACCACTGGCAAAACCAAACACCTCGCTGCACCAATAAACCAACAATGGCCATGCAATAATTCAATCTTCCACGAGTCTTGGAAGTCTTCAAGTGTCGAGTCAAGTTTTCACTTCTGATTGAGTCAGTTTGTATTTCGAGTCTGTTTATGTTTTTGTTTTCCCCGTCTATGTGTTTTCATCTTCGAGTCTGTAATGTCTTGTTGTTATTGTCAAAAAAAATAAAAAAAGACAAAAAATAGAGTCAACTTTGTAGTCCCGAACTACGCACGACCTGATTCCTTGCAAAGGGATACATAGGCAACCATTAGTGGTTCGGTCGTAACTATCAAAATCAATGTCATCCCCCGTTGTGTTGAAATTGTCAATCATAAACTTGGATTTTTGTAATAATACCTCAACTTGGAATTGTTTTCCACCATCATTTGAGAAACATGATAATCACTTCAAAACATGAGATGGATTTTGATTGAACCCTCACCCCGTACAAGGAGGAATTCCAGTGGACCATTCCCCAGCGCTATCAAGAAGCAATGCTTTGACACAAGAAAAGCCTGCTAGGTCGAAAACCCGCAAGGGCGGCCTAGGCAAAAGTTAAGGCAAAAAGCTCGCTAGATCAAACTTCAAAATGAGATCTAGGCAAAAGTTAGAACAAGCATGAGTTCTCCCTATCAAGTTGTGCAATTCAAGATGAAGAAAGGCATTGTTTGTTTGATTCCCCACATAAATATCCATTGCAAGCCCCTTTGAGCCTGAATTAATTTCTTTGAAAAAGAACCCAGTTAGGCAGCTATCCCCCACACTAGGGCAAAAAGGAAAGAATGAAGAGTGCTAAAAATGTGGGCGTGTGAAAATTCAAAGCATCTCAAGGATGAAAGTGCCAAGCTAATAAATGTGTGAAAACACCAAACAAGTGGGCGTAACAAGGTGAGAAGCGTCGAGGAAATTAAACAGAAACAATCAAATGGAGAGAAAAGTGCCAATCAAAAACAGGCACAAATGAAGAAGAAAAGAAGAAGCATCTATCAAAAAGCAAAAAGGGCACAGATAAAGTCTGAGATAGCTGCTAGCTATGATAACCCAACGAAAATGAAATTTTTGAGCCTTCTTCCCTTTCTTTGTTGAGCCCAAGCCTTGGCCCCATTATAACCTGAATGAAGCTTTCAGATTGGAAAGTGCAACTTGATGGTGAGAATTCATGTCACAAGAGAACAATCTAATCTCCCTTGAAAATCAAAAGTCAAAGCATTGTGCAAACATTGGCGTCATACAAAGCAAAAATCCAAACTGGGGCATATCAATAGGACTTCATCAGCAGCCCTCTAAACTGGGGCATTTTAAAGAAAAATCAATGACGCATCATCAGCAATCTAGGGCATGGGTTCATGATAAGAAATCTTGTGTTTTGATAAAATAGTAGATTTGAATGAACACTTGATGGAGTGAAACAATCACAAAATCAAAATTCAATTTTATCATGACAATTTTGATATTAATGGTGAGGCATGTTTGCCATCTTTCAGAACTTCGAGTCAACGTAATCTCCCATATCTTTCGAGTCAAGTCATTCACATAGTTGCTCATATCCGTCAAGTCAACACGGTCAATCAAATCCCTCCTACCTTGTCTGTCAAAATACACCCCCTTGTCAAAAAGGCCAATCAAATCCTTTGGCCTTGTCGGTCTCATCAATGTCCATCCCTTGTCAGAAAGGCCGATCAAATTCCTCGGCCTTGTAAAAATCCACCTCTTTGTCAAGCAGTCAATCATGTACTCGTGGAAACGATTTCAATGCATTAAAGAACCTGTGTTTTGGGTACATGGTCAATTGGTCGCAAAAACCATCAGCAGAGCCAAGAAAGAAAATCAGAATTGAGGTTCATCATCTGTGAAGGCACGTCAACCCGAAATTGGGGCATGTCAGCCTAATGCCATTTCTGGGGGAAGCATACACCCATATCCATGACTGAGGCATAGGTGCCTAAAAGTCTAAAACCAACCCAAAACTCAAGTCTTGCCAAGCTCAAACCCAAAACCTTGGCCAAAAAGGGAAAGACAGTAAAGCAAAAGAGCCACCCCATTGAGCCTCCTACTTTTTAAAGAAGGAATGTTGTCGTTGTTGTCGTCGAGTGTCGATGCACGAGTCACATGCAATGGTCCTAAGGGACAACTTTTAAATCAATGGTCCTGAGGGACAACTTTTAAATCAATGGTCCTGAGGGACAACTTTTAAATTAATGGTCCTGAGGGAAAACTTTTAAATCAATCGTCCTGAGGGACAACTTTTTCAATTAATTTCAAGACCAGAAATGGTCATCTTCAAAATTAAATTCAAGACCAGAAATGGTCATCTTCAAAATGAATCTCAATCAAAATTAACTTCAAGGCCAGAAATGGTCACGCTTTCAATAATGTCATTCAAGATGGCGCATTCAATCATAGCCGCCTAGCTGGCGCACCCCAATCATTTTAGCCACCTAGTTGGTGCATCAATCATATCAAGTTGTTAGTTAGTGCTTTCAATCAGTTGTTTTGAGTATTTGTTGTTGATCAACCGTCGTGTCGCTATGTCCATCACATAAATGTGTTTGGTTCAGTAGCGTATTGATTGCCTCTTTGCTCAGTAAGCAATCACATTTCCTCGATTGTCTCATTGCTCAGTAGACAATCATCTTATCTTTGGCTATCTTGTTGCTCAAGGGATAGCCCCATTAGATTTAGCCTCCCCGTTATTCAGAGGGTAGCAACGCTTAATCGCTTTAGCCACCTAGCTGGTGCATATGAATGAATCCAATCCCAATCACAATCACAATCATTTGCTTTTAGTGTTTCGACTCGCGAAGGCTTGTTGATTCACGTAAAATCATAGTCATTTGTTTGGCATTTCACGACCCGGGAAGGCTCGTTGATTTGCATGATTCGTTTGTTTGGCGTTTCACGACCCGGGAAGGCTCGTTGATTTGCATGATTCATTTGTTTGGCGTTTCACGACACGGGAAGGCTTGTTGATTCGCATGATTTGATTGTTTGGCATTTCACGACCCGGGAAGGCTCGTTGATCTGCATGATTATGATTCATTTGTTTGGCGTTTCATGACCCGGGAAGGCTCGTTGATTCGCATGATTTGATTGTTTGGCATTTCACGACCCGGGAAGGCTCGTTGATCTGCATGATTATGATTCGTTTGTTTGGCGTTTCACGACCCGGGAAGGCTCGTTGATTCGCATGATTTGATTGTTTGGCATTTCACGACCCGGGAAGGCTCGTTGATCTGCATGATTATGATTCGTTTGTTTGGCGTTTCACGACCCGGGAAGGCTCGTTGATTCGCATGATTTGATTGTTTGGCATTTCACGACCCGGGAAGGCTCGTTGATCTGCATGATTATGATTCGTTTGTTTGGCGTTTCACGACCCGGGAAGGCTCGTTGATTCGCATGATTTGATTGTTTGGCATTTCACGACCCGGGAAGGCTCATTGATCTGCATGATTATGATTCGTTTGTTTGGCGTTTCACGACCCGGGAAGGCTCGTTGATTCGCATGATTTGATTGTTTGGCATTTCACGACCCGGGAAGGCTCGTTGATCTGCATGATTATGATTCGTTTGTTTGGCGTTTCACGACCCGGGAAGGCTCGTTGATTCGCATGATTTGATTGTTTGGCATTTCACGATCCGGGAAGGCTCGTTGATCTGCATGATTATGATTCGTTTGTTTGGCATTTCACGACCCGGGAAGGCTCGTTGATCTGCATGATTATGATTCGTTTGTTTGGCGTTTCACAACCCGGGAAGGCTCGTTGATTCGCATGATTTGATTGTTTGGCATTTCACGACCCGGGAAGGCTCGTTGATTTGTATGATTCATTTGTTTGGCGTTTCACGACCCGGGAAGGCTCGTTGATTCGCATGATTTGATTGTTTGGCATTTCACGACCCGGGAAGGCTCGTTGATCTGCATGATTATGATTCGTTTGTTTGGCGTTTCACGACCCGGGAAGGCTCGTCGATTCGCATGATTTTGTTTGAATCAATTGTCCTGAGGGACCAAACCTTTTAAAATCAATCGTCCTGAGGGACCAAACCTTTTAAAATCAATCGTCCTGAGGGACCAAACTTTTTAAATCAATCGTCCTAAGGGACCAAACTTTTAAATCATTTGTCCTGTGGGATAACTTTTAAATCAATCGTCCAGAGGGACCAAACTTTTTTTTTTTTAAAAATCAATCGTCCTGATGGACCAAACTTTTTTTTAAAATCAATCGTCCTGAGGGACCAAACTTTTTAAATCAATCATCCTGCGAGCCAGGAAAATCCGTTGCATTTGTTTGCATTGCCCCCAAGAACTACGCTGGTCTGATCCCTACAATGGGGTACGTAGGCAGCCTGAGTGGCGCGATCATGATTTTAATGTTTTCCTTTGCAGCTTGAGAAAGGCTCAGGGAACGAATCGGGATGTCTCTGTCTTAGATGTAACTCATATCAAGCAATGATATGGAGTTCCATCCAAGAGGGGCAACTGTAGACACCCCGATTTTGACCCGAGAAACTTATCAAGCATCCCTGATGATGAAAATGCACGATAGAGCATGCAGAGCTTGATTGTGAACTTGGAAACCCCTCCAAAATAAACCCAAGCCTACACCACCTTCTAGTACATTCAAAACCCTCTTTTTTGATATATAATATGTCCCAATCCATTTTGAAATGAGGGAGATATGCCCATTTTACCGAAACGATTCATTCTTCCAACCTTCTGAGGGTAAAATGGTCACACATTTTGATGTACAAATCATCTTGGGTTAGAAAGTAGACCTTTCAAACTTTCCAACGCTTCAAACCATGCGCAAAACGGAGTTTGGTAGCACCCGGAATGGCCCCGCGAAGTTTGAAATTTTGTGCTGTCTCACCATCCAGGCGCCTGGATTCACCTATTCCAGGCGCCCGGACTCAATCCAGGGGCCTGGATTGCCTTAATGCAGGCGCCTGGACTCTCTCCAGGTACTTGCTGCCCAAGGTCAAGTGAGTGGGGAGGAGCGTCTTGAGGATCTTTCAGGGATTTTTCTGCAGAAATCTGTTGGATGTATTGGAGGAAAAATAGGGTAGCACTACTTGACCCCTAAGATGGTCCTCTAAGGGTTCGAGTGGCCCTTTTTGGACCTTGCCTTGCCTATTTATACCACCTCTCCTCCTCCATTTTAGAAGACCAATTCTCCCTCCTTCCCTTACTGTTATGCTGCTGGAAAATTTCCAGAATCTCCACCCCCAAACTGATCTCTCTTAGTTTTACCCATTTTCATTCACAAACCTACTTTTCTCCACTTCAAAATCAACACTTTTTCATCCCTCTCAAACAAACCCCCAACTTCAATACCTATAATCAGTTCTCTCCTCACTCTCCTACTGTTACTCTGCTGAAATTTTATTAGAAGTTCCATCCTCAACCAATCCCTCTCAATCCCATTCATTTTCAACCCCAAAAAACATCTTTTTGCCCCATTAATCCATCATCCATTCACCCCCATCAACCAAACTCCATCAAAGCACTCATAAACCGCCCTTTGTTGCTTTGTAAACTCAAAATTAGCAGCTGCTCTTCCACAAAACTCATTCAAAAACCCAATCCAAGTTCAAAAATCAAGCCTTCAAGGTAGTTTATCTACCAAATTTGCTCAATAAGGCCCTGAGGGGGACTCAACCAAGTTCTTACTAGTCTTCTATACTAGTGGAGGACTTGGAAGAGGTTTCAAAATCATCAAGAAAGATATCTATTTTGTGCATCAGTACTCAATCCAGGCGCCTGGATCATCACATTCCAGGCGCCTGCATTGAGTCCAGGCGCCTGGATTCACTCCATGCTGGCGCCTGGATTCCCTCCTCATGATCATGATTTCTGCTTTCTTTTGCATTTCATTCAGCTTATGGAATATCATTTGCCTGTATTGGTCTTAGATTAATCATGCCACATGTTTCAATCTTCATTATAATGGTCATTGGGAGTATTTTACTATCAAATCATCCAAAATCAAATCTTTTCTAAGTCTATATCATGCATTTGAGTTAAATTTAAGGTTCGTGTCTATTACTATGTTGCTATACCTCTTTAGAATGCATGTGAACTGATCAAGACATTGCATTTGATGCCTGTTGTGAGAAATGAGCTTTTGAATTTGCTGTCTGTGGGCCATCCAGGCGCCTGGATTGGCCTATTCCAGGCGCCTGTATTCAATCCAGGCGCCTGGATCTGTCTAACCCAGGCGCCCAGATTGCAATCCAAGTGTGTCAAGCTTGATGTTTCTAATCAGTTTCTGAGGCATCACAGGACAATTTGAGGGTGATTAAATGAAGTTTAAGTGTCTCGAGCATGTAGGATAATCATTCACGACATTTGCACAAGCATCCACGTTTATTTCATTAATCTTATTGATACATTTTTGTGCTTTCACATGAATATGTGTTCAAAGTCCATTCAAACAACATTTTCAAAATCCCTCAAGCATTTAGTAGAGACCGGTGGTCACACCGGGCGAGAGGGGTGCTTTAAATTCCTTCCCCTCTCGTAACCTAGCTCTCGGACCCGAGAAATCTCATTTTGAGAGGCCGGTAAAGCATTTTCTATTCCAAGGGCAAAAGAGTCACTTTTCAAAAGGTTTCTCGGGTGCGGTCCTCAAACTCGGGTGGCGACTCCATTCAATCAATCAAACCATTTTCAAAATCCAAATCGTAACCAATTTCGTGGGCATTCCCGCGGGGTGTTCACACCCTCTTTATTATCGCGACCCGACACATCGTTTAGTTCGAAAAGAACTGGAGTCGAGTCAGCCTGTGTTTTCTAGTTCTTCATCTTCTAGTTTAGAGTCAGACTTAGCTGAGCACCAGTCAGAGTCTATTCCCATTAGTGGTCTTTATATAGAGTTGCATTTTGAGTCAGTTAGTGTCAGCAATCCGCTCTTCCAGCCAGAGTTAGAGTCAGTTCCAGAGTCAGTTTCGAAGTCAGAGTCAGAGATAGGCGGGATGGCAGACCAGCAAGTAGCTAATTAGCCGTCCTTGAGGCAGCACATACATCCCGAGAGGACCACTCCTCCCGGACCCATTGTGTTCCCTCAAGAGACACAAGAGGCACGCAATGCCTTTACAGTCAAACTAGGTGTTTTGAATAACCTCCCCAGTTTCTATGGGAGGGATTCTGATGATCCGTACGAGCATGTGCGAACATTTGAGGGGTTGGTGCTCAATCTTGCGACCAATACCCAGTATGAGAACTCGTGCCTCAAGCTGTTTGAGGCAACGCTGAAAGATGGCGCGCTTAGGTGGTTCCGAATGCAAAAACCTCAATCCTTCACCACTTGGGCACAAGCGCGTGACGCGTTTTATAGGAAGTACTTTTCTGAGGCTAAGACTAAAAGTTTTAGGCGTCAAATCCAAGGTTTTAGGCAGGAGAGGGATGAGTCATTTCTCAAGGCATGGGAGCGCTTCAAGGAATTGCTCCTAAGACTACCACACTATGGCTTTGAGAGAATTCAACTAGCAGTATTCTTTCATCTTGGCCTCAACCCTGAGACAGTCCAGCACATAGAGTATTCTTGCAAAGGGGACGATTTCTTGTCCAAAAATGCGGACGAGGCTTGGGATTTCTTAGATGACCTAGCGGATAAGCAAAGAGCTTTAGAACCATCCGATTTTGAGCGAACCGGACCTTCTGGGTCCAATGTTGTCCCTGTCACCATCCGTGACCAGCGACTCCAGGCTCAGGTTGAAAAGATGGCGCAAAAATTAAAGGAACTAGAGGTGAGACAGGCTCGTCCGGTTAATGAGGTAGGTATTGAGGAGGTTTGTGTGTGGTGTGAATGTAAAGGGCACACCGCGACCGCCTGCCCTGGATTTAATGTCGCTAAGGGGGCGAGTCAGTTTAATCAGGAAGAGATTAATACAGTCAGAACTTGGGATCCTTATTCTAACACGTATAATTCGGGATGGAGGGATCACCCTAACTTTGGGCGGTCGGATCCCAGACCCGTAGGTGGAGGCCAAGCTCAACCCCTTGCGCTACCTCCGCCGCAACAGTTTCAACAGCCCCAATTGTTTACGCCTCCTCAGGGCCAGGTCACTCCATTTCACTACCAACCACAACCTGGTAGGGGGGTAGGTCCATCCACTCGTGGTCCTCCCCCAGGTTATTCGTAGATGACCGCGCGTGATCATAAGTTAGAGGATACTGTCAATTCCCTGATGGAGTCACAGATGACATTTCAGACAGAAACAAGACAGCAAATAGGAGCCTTTACAACCCAAATGTCACAACTCACTGCGGTTATCAGTCAATTGCAGCAAGAGAATGGTAGATTTCCAGCCCAGGGTAGTGCAGCAGGTGCCCATTATTTGGAAAAATCTTCAGGTTCTAATGTTCAGAACCCAAATCAGGAGGAAGCTAAGTCGGTCACCATTCTCAGGAATGGGAAGGAGATCGATAAGTCCATCCCGCCAAAGCAGAAACCAGCTCCACCCCCGGAGCCGGTTGATGCGCCGAGAGCAACTCCTAAAATTGTCAATGTCTCGAGGAAAGAAGTAGAGAATAATGAGGAGTCACCTGAGGTGGTGGTGCCTGCAGCTGCAGCCCCAGCCCCCACGACTCCAACATCGCCAGCTATGCCAGTAGCTCCATTTCCCCAAAGGCTGGCGGTGAAACCTAAGCAAAATATGAACCTCAAAATGTTAGAGCTTTTTAATAGGGTGCAATTCCCTATCACTTTGATGGAGGCGATTGAGTCTTTTCCCCAGTGCGTGAAGGTGTTGAAAGACCTTTGCACGAAAAAGCACAAGAGTCAGAACAATGTGGTCTTGACAGAGCAGGTAAGCTCCATTCTTCAGACTGAGATTCCTGCTAAGTGCAAGGATCCCGGGTGTCCCACCATTACCGTAGATATCGCAGGCCAGACATTCGATAAGGCACTGCTGGATTTAGGAGCGAGTCTTAACTTGCTCCCCTATTCAGTATACTTAAGGCTGGGCCTAGGCGATCTGAGAGCTACTCCTGTCACGCTGCAATTGGCAGACCGGAGTGTTAGGGTGCCCAAGGGTGTGGTGGAGGATGTGATGATTCAGGTAGGTGAGTTCCAATTCCCTGCAAATTTTATTGTCCTAGACACCTGTTTAAATCCTGAGGTTTTAGAGAAGACTCCCATTATACTAGGTCGTTCTTTCCTAGCCACCTCCAACGCCGTCATGAATTGCAAAACTGGTAGGGTCCAGTTATCTATTGGCGAGGAGAAGATAGAGGTGGATGTCTATAACGTTAGCACTCTTGAGGAGGATGATGAAGAGGTAGAAGAGGTGAGTTTGATAGACGCGCTCGTTCAGGAGCATATCGATACAGTCCTGTATAAGGACCCTTTGGAGATTGCTCTTACCGCCAAGGAGGCGTTATTTTTAGATTCTCCGGAGGAAGGGGGTCTGTTAGAAATGTTAAATGTCGAGGATTCAATTGAGGAAGCATGTGGGGTCTCGTATGACCCAATGTTTGAGCCTCTGGGGGACCCTCCACCCAAGGTTCTTCCGTCATAGATTCAGCTGCCAAAACCAGAGTTAAAGCCTTTACCGGACACACTCAAGTACGCCTTTTTGAAGGGCAATGATACTTATCCGGTTGTGATCTCCTCATCCCTTGAGGAGGGTCAAGAGAGGAAGTTGCTCGATTTGTTGAGAGAGCATATAGGCGCGCTTGGCTGGACGGTGGCTGATTTGCATGGTATAAGCCCAACGGTGTGAACACACTGAATCATTCTTGAGGATAGTGTGAAACCTTCTAGGCAGCCTCAGTGGCGCTTGAATCCCAATATGAAAGAGGTAGTTCGAGCTGAGGTTTTGAATCTCTTAGATGCTGGTATTATTTACCCGATTGCCCATAGTGAGTGGGTGAGTCCGGTGCAGGTAGTGCCTAAGAAGGCTGGGGTGACAGTTGTTACCAATGAGCAAGGTGAGTTAGTGCCGACTCGGATTCCTACAGGTTGGAGAGTCTGCATAGATTACCGGAAGCTCAATGCGAGCACCAGGAAAGACCACTTCCCTCTCCCTTTCATTGATCAAATTCTGGAGAGAGTAGTTGGTCGGGCTTTTTACTATTTCCTAGATGGGTATTCGGGGGACAATCAGATAGCGGTTGCGTTAGAGGATCAGGAAAAGACCACTTTCACGTGTCCGTATGGTACATATGCCTACCGTCGCATGCCCTTTGGGTTGTGCAATGCACCTGGTACCTTTTCCAGGTGTATGATGGGTATTTTTAGTGACATGGTTGAGAGGATAGTAGAGGTGTTTATGGATGATTTTTCGGTCTTCAGGGACTCATTTGATGGGTGCCTCGAGAATTTAGGTAAGGTGTTGCAGAGATGTGAGGAGAAGCACTTGGTGCTGAATTGGGAAAAGTGCCACTTCATGGTAACTCAAGGGATTGTGTTGGGACACATTGTGTCCTCCAAGGGTATCGAGGTGGACAAGGCTAAGATAGACTTGATTCGTAAGCTTCCTACTCCTAAGTCTGTCAAGGATGTGCGTTCATTTCTTGGACACGCTGGTTTCTACCGACGATTATTTAAAGATTTCAATGCTATCTCCCGTCCGTTATGTCAGTTGTTGGCAAAGGACGCACCCTTTGTGTGGTCCGATGCGTGTGAGGAGGCATTCCAAAAGCTGAAGTGGAGTCTCACTACTCCGCCTATTATGCAGTCTCCTGATTGGAGTCTTCCCTTTGAGTTGATGTGTGATGCATCCGACTATGCAGTCGGAGCTGTTTTAGGGCAGAGGAGAGGGAAAGACCCATTTGTGATTTACTATGCGAGAAAGACGCTCAATGAGGCACAGATGAATTACACCACTACCGAGAAGGAGTTGCTGGCGGTGGTGTTTGCCTTAGATAAGTTTCGGTCCTACCTAGTGGGTTCGCAGATCACGGTGTTCATCGATCATGCGGCCCTGAAGTACTTGATGACCAAACAGGATGCGAAAGCTCGCCTTATTCGGTGGATTATGTTGCTGCAAGAATTCCACCTCATTATCAAGGATAAGAAAGGGGTTGAGAATGTAGTAGCTGATCATCTGTCTCGTCTGGAGTTCGAGGACCCCACCTCGGATCTTCCCATTAGAGATTCTTTCCCAGAAGAGCAGTTGTTCGCTGCTAATGAGTGCCCATGGTATGTTGATATTTCCAATTATTTGGTAACTGGGCAAATTCCTTCCCATTGGTCTACCCAGGAGAAGCAACGATTTTTGAGGAGTGTTCGACAATACATCTTTGATGACCCATATTTGTTCAAGTACTGTGCGGACCAAATTGTGCGTAGATGTGTCCCCGAGTCTGACCAGCAGGGGTCATAGAGTTTTGCCATGGGGAGGCGTGTGGCGGTCACTTCTCTACAAAGAAGACCACCGCCAAGATTCTGCAGTGCGGGTTCTGGTGGCCCGATATGTTTAAGGGTGTGCATGCTTTTTGTAGGTCATGTGACCGTTGCCAAAGACTTGGCAAGTTATCTTCACATAATGAGATGCCCCTCCGGCCTATTCTTGTGTTAGAAGTGTTTGATTGCTGGGGCATCGACTTTATGGGTCCATTTCCTATGTCTCACGGTTTTGAGTACATCCTGTTAGCGGTGGATTATGTGTCGAAGTGGGTGGAGGCAATTCCCACTAAGTCTATGGAGTCTAAAGTCGTGCTAGAGTTTCTTAAGGCGAATATTTTATCGAGGTTTGGCGAGCCACGTGCCATTATCTCGGATCAGGGCACGCATTTCACGAGTCGGTCATTTGAGAAATTAATGGGGGAGTTTAGAGTCACTCATAAGGTGTCCACTTCTTACCACCCCCAGACTAATGGGCAGGCCGAATTAGCAAATAGGAAAATCAAGCGGATTTTAGAGAAGACTGTGGGTGTGTCTAGGAAAGATTGGTCCACCAGGTTGAACAATGCGTTGTAGGCCTATCGCACTGCTTACAAGACCGTGTTGGGTGCTTCGCCCTATCGGCTCATTTACGGTAAGGCCTGCCACCTGCCAGTTGAGTTAGAGAAGAAGGCCTATTGGGCCATTCAGAAAGTGAATTCTAGTTTAAGTGAGGCGGGTGAGCATAGGAAGTTACAGTTGTGTGAGCTTGAGGAGCTTAGGAATGACGCATATGAGAACGCTAGCGTTTATAAAGCTAAGATTATGGCGTATCATGATAGGAACATTCAGCGCAAAACCTTTAGGGTTAGTCAAAAAGTGTTACTCTATAATTCGCGTCTCCATTTGTTTCCAGGGAAGTTGAGGTCACGTTGGGACGGTCCCTACGTAGTGGTTAATGTGTATCCTAATGGTTCAATCGATGTCCGTAACCCTAAGGATGATCATGTGTTTAAAGTTAATGGGCAGCGTCTTAAACCCTATTTGGAATTTCTGGAAGTACGTGAACCCGATGAGGAGTTGGTCGATCATGTCTATACGGACGACCCAGTTGAGTAGGTTTCTTTAAGCCATGTTTTGACTGGTAGCTCACGCGTACCATGCTCTTCACTGAGTGTGGACCCAACTCCTAGCGATAGGGGTACCCATCATTGACTTGGGTATTTATAGCTTTGCACGCCGCTATTAAAATAAGGATCGTGTGCCCAGCTTCGGTTAGTAAGGGCGATTTGTATATTCGTGTCTGATTTTACTTTTCGAAAAAAAAAAAAATAAATTTGCATCATGGTCTTGTATAGCCACCCACCCTTCAATTCAAGTTGGGGGATGGGGAGAAAAGTATTACACGTTCATCGCGTGAAGATCTGGGTGGCGTGTTCTAATTTCGTTACTTTCTTGTTCTTTATTTTGTCATTTTTGTGAGCGCCCGGATAACACAAGCTAGGCAGGACTAATGCCATTTGCATATTTTCGGTAGTTGTGGTTTCAGTCTTTTGGTAGGGTATGCGTGCTACCACACCAGCCTTGGTAGATTAGGCCTCACCGCAGGGTGATGGAGGCATTTAGGAGCTCTAAGTCATGAGTGCCATTATGTGTGGCAGTTGTAAGTCCGAAGCTCCCTGTGCGGCCTTGTGTGACTAGTTGTGGTCCTACTATTAGGGGCCGAAGGAGCAAGCCCTAGAGCAGCTGCATTGACGAGAAATGCGACGGCAACAAACTCCTCGAACATCGGCCGAGGTCATGGTGGTTGGCTACCACCCCAGGTTCACTCTTTCCTTCTCTTTGTTCTTCTTTTTCCTTGTCTCTATGCTCTGGGGACAGAGCACATTTCAAGTTGGGGGAAGGGGTGTACTTTGTACACGTATATTTTTGTTCTGAGCGTTGTTAGTGGGTTTAGGGTTAACTTTTGAAATTTTTGGTTAATTTTTGTGTGCGGGGATACGATTGTTATGCTTGTTTGTATGAGTTAAGTGAGCATGCTAGATTTTTGTCTTAATGTTTGCCTGTTTAACTCGTTCACATGCATATATCTGGCATCTCTGTTTGAGCAATCCGCACCATGAGCATCCCATGTTTTCTTTGTTCATCAATTTCCGCACTTGCACAAAATAGTAGGCGTTCGTACCACATGTCGTAGTCTGAATATTTTGCATGCATGTTGTGAGAGTTGGTAACTAATGTTATGTGTTGAGCACCGGTGTGGTGCCGGAGTCGAGGTGGCGGCCAGTTAGGGTAGACTATCCATGCGCTTCTATAGGCCGTCACCCTTTGCATGTTACCTTTTTCTTTTGCAACCACGGTCATTATAAGCCTAATGAAGTCCTTAGTTGACCCGATGCACGTTGTTTAACTCTCTTACATGCATGTTTTGTATTTGGTTATGAATGTGTGGTATCCTATATTCGTTGAGCTTTCATTGTTATAATTGGCGTTGTTTTGATTGGCACGTGGTGGTCTCTTGTTTCGTCCCATGTATTTCGCCAAGCGCCTTACATGGGATGTTGAGTGTTCCGGTGAGTGAGAGTGGCATTGTGACTTTGTGGGAGCATTTTTATCTCTACAATTGTGTTGGTGCAAAATTGCTCGAATTTTAGTTAGGGCATGCATGTGACGGAGTTAAGGGTGGCAATGAGGAGAAAATTTTGTGTTCACTTGATTTTTGTGTACAAGTTGCATAACCCTCGTATCCCTTGTTGAGTTTTTATTTTTCTATTGTTGTTTTTGTCTCGTTCGTTACTAGGGACTATCAACGCTCAAGTTGGGGGATGTGATAGGCGCGCGAAATTCGTGAATTTAAGCGCCTAAGTAGGGGAAGTGATGGTGTGCATTTGTTAGGGAAATTTTTCCTATTCTAAAATCGATCATTTTAAAGGACAGTAACCCGAGTGAACATTGGTTAGGCTAGTCGCAGACGCTGGAGTTCCCGCGGCTGTACTCTCCTTTTAAAATCCATAGTTAATTAATTTTACCCATTTAGTTGATAAATCAATCAAATTGCACAAGGGGTGGCTACCTAAGAGCCAGGCTAAACCAAAATTCAACACTTTTGAGTCAAACACTGTCGGTCCGTCTCTGTGGTTCGACTCCGGTACTTCCAGATATTGTGCTACATCGGTCGAGAGTCCTACGCTTGGGACGTGTCTTTAGTTTAATTCTTATACACCCGGTCGGTCAAGCAGTATCTTATATGTGGTAATTCTTCTAATTTCAAGGGTTTGATTTTCATTGTGTTTATACTAATGCAGGATCTTCATCTTTAAAGAGTACAATAATGATGTATTCAATTGTCCATGAGTGCTCTAATATTAATCCTCAACTGGAAATACCATGCATCGAACAAACTGACAATTAATAGAGTGACACTGCATAAGAAGGTTGATGTTTTTTTTATTGATCCTATTCTTAATGCAACCTCCTTTTTCAGATGTTAATACATTTTGTCTATCTTATTTTTGAATGCCTTTATCTGGTCTATTTCATTTGTAACTTCTTGCTAGAATTTCTGGACATTTAGTAGTTTTCTTTGTAGTCGCATTTCATTATCGATCGGTTAGGTAGTAGTTTGCTTTGGGACTTAATCATCTACAGACGAAGTAATGAACAATCTTACTCAATCGGAATATGTTGAAGGAACTACAGTAGGGACAATTGCCAAATGCTATTCTTACTGTCACTATAGGTTCCATGATTTGCAAGAGAAATGAACGATTCTCATATTGGGTATGTTGACCTTTCACACTTTCTTTGGCAGTGATCTCTTTTAATTATTTTTTTCTACAGCAATGACTCAAAATAAAATGTACATTCTTCAAGACAAAGTTACAAGTTTTTCTTTTTATTTGGAGTTTTGTCAATTTCTTTGAAAATACATCCACATTGTTATCGTTAATTTTTTGACCAAGTAAGTATTACTTTAGTTTTTTTTATCTACAAAAGAAAATATTATAACAATAAACTCGACAAAGGTACACCGAGGAAGAAAGAAGTATTACTTTATGCTATTACTTGCTTATATATGTTGATGCTTTTCATGTATTATAGGGCAAGTTCTCATGGTTTTACTTTTGATTGGTTCATTTAAATAATTTTCCTATTATTCTTGCCACATATTATGGACTTATATCCTCTACAGATAGATACCATGATCATTTTTTCTATACCATTGAAAAGGGAGACACAAGCAAAAAAAAATATAAAAATAAATAAAAGTTCTATTTTTGCACACCTGTTTCATAAAGGGTTCGATTCCCGTCGTTCGCCCACTCCGAAAGAAAAACGGACAACCTATTTTATTCCCTATGAGTTCTCGTCTCAATATTCATTGTAGTTCTTAACAGAATATTCGAATTCCAAATTTCTTAATAATGAATGAAAGTGGACGAAATGGAATTGAACATCCCCTTCTTTATTCTTTTCTGACGGACAAATCGCTCCTGGAAAGAATCCTATCTTTCGTATTCTTGCTATTTTTTTATTCGAATTTCATATTTAATAGAATCAAAAAAATAGTAAAGGAGCAATGCACCATGGATGGAATCAAATATGCAATATTTACAAACAAAAGTATTCGGTTATTCGATCGAGAAAAATCAATATACTTTAAATGTCGAATCAGGTTATTCTGTTCCACTGGAACCTCTCCTTTATTTTTTTATTTTTTTATTTTTTTGATGAAGCTCGAGTAGAAAGTATTGATTCATTTCTCAGGGGCAAGGATCTAGGGTTAATGCCAATCAATAAATTGGAACAACTTCATAAGTATATCTTCGATATGGAAATTGAAAGGGTTCCAGTCGAAAAGAAAAAATTCTTAGAATTGACAAAACTCTTTCGATACAAAATCTATCACGTGGGAATCAACCGTTTGTATGATTCTTTGATAGAAGATAGAAAGAAATTCGCGGAATGGTAAAAACTATATCAAACATAGTAAAAAATATATCACTTTGAAGGTTGTTCTTCACTTTTTATAACTGAACTTTTATTTCTGCGTTTTATTTTTTGTTGGGAGTAATCAAGCACTAATAATGTTTCAACTTTCCCTCATTGCATGATATTTGGGTATTTTGAAAAAAAAATTCTGTTAAAAAGATGAGGATGTGGCATATAGATAAAGATACTCCTACAAGGAAACGCAAAAGCTTCGTAATTTTGTAAATCCTATGTGCAAATTTATTCTTTATGAGTGTTGGATATTTTGGCACTTTCCAGGGTTGTATCCAAAACCATCATTCGTGTATGGGTAGATTTTTTAGAAGGTAGTTGCTAGCTCAATGCTCCTCCCATTGTCTGCTCAAATTTTGACAACATATCATGCATATTTTTTTTTAATAAAAGATTTTATTTCTGCAAATTTGCCTTTTCTATAAAACTCTCTGAAAATTCGCTTTCCATACCTAAATATATATATTGATATCAATAAAAAGATTTTCTTTTACCTTTCCGAAAATTGTGTTGTTTACATCAAAAAAGCAATTTTTGTTTAACTCTCGGAAAATTTTCTTTCCATTTATCAAGGGATGCTTAGCTTTTATGTCTTTCTATATGTGTATAATTAGAAGACTATTATTATTATATTTTTTTTGGAAAGAATCACAGTTCTGGTATTGTTTCTTTGGTGGGGGATGGCATTTCCCTTGCGTAAGGGATCAAAATCTTGATAAGTTAATGCACATTTTTTAAACGGCAAAAGAGAGACTAATATTTGGTATTCCTGAAAGATTTTATTCTATTTATTTTGGAAAAGAAATCAACGATAATTTGGTTTTGCCATGCACACAGTCGTCTCATCTTTCCTATATATATGGGTCATTGCCATTGAAATTGGATGCACATTTTTTACGTAAGGAAGAAAACCGAGAGATTATAATTATTGTGCATTAGTATTTTGAAGCACATTTTTTTTTTGACAGAAAAAAATTGAGAGACTATATATTTTGTTTTGTGCTTTTAGTTCTTGTAAGCAAACACTTTTCACATCATATCATTTGGTGTTCGTATTTCCTGGTGCCGTATACTATTGTGGCTAAATCTTTTGGAGATTGATTCGGAGCCGGTTGAATCCGGAGATCAGGCGTGAAGTCTGTGGTTCATCTATTGAATTTTCAAGAAGCTCTGGGAGCATCGGAGATTGGCGAGAATAGGTAAAGGCTTGGGGTAAGGTTTTTACTATTTCGCAATCTGTACTTCTTTTTTATTAATAGAATAAAGCAGTAGTGTTAGGCCGTGGTTTTGACTTAGGGTTATTTAGGACCCTAAGTTTTTCCACGTAAATCGTGCGTATCTTGTCTCCATTTTATTTTCACTGCACTACTTGTGGTTTGGTTGAATGGAATTAATCAAGAAAATTAACCAGCTTTTTATTTGATAATTTTTAATCGGCTATTCTTCTAAAAGACTGGTAATTTTTATCAAAATTAAACGCTTCCGCATAATTTCAATTGGTATCAGAGCTTGGTTGCTCTGTGTAGGTTTAACCACCTGAGTTTAATCCTGGTTATAAATGGACATGAACGCACCACGAGAGGGAGCCTCAAACTCGAGGCCACCCTTTTTCGACGGTAACGATTATCCGTATTGGAAGGCCCGTATGACTACACATTTAAGTTCCCTAGGAGTTAGGGTTTGGAGATCTATTAGATACGGCTATGAGGCCCCCACCATAGAGGACGGTACAACTAAACAAATGAGGGCTAAAGAGTACACTGAGTGGATTTCTATTGACAATGAGAGTTTTGAGGCAAACTCCAAGGCCTTAGGAGCCATTATGGTGCTTTAAGTAAAACTGAGTTTAGTCATATTTCTGCATGCACCACTGCGAAACTTTTGACAGTTTTATCACTAAATTGAGTACTAAAACTGTTAAAACTTCAAAACTACAAATGCTTACGACACGTTTCGAAGAATTGAGAATGCAAGAAGATGAAAACTTTTGATAGTTTTATCACTAAATTGAGTGACATCATTAATTCCTTTCATGCATTAGGAGAACCAATCTCAAATCTTAAAGTTTGTTGAAAAGTGCTTAGGTCCCTTCCCGAGAGGTTTAGGGCCAAAGTAGTTGCAATCGAAGAGAATGATAAAGTTGATGATATTCTTTTTGAGGAACTTGTGGGTAAACTTCAAACTTTTGAAGTGAATCAATTGTCAAAGAAAAATACATTAAAGCCTAATAAAAGCATTGCTTTTAAATCTTCCAAAGATGAATCCTCCGTGACACAAGAGAGTGACGATGACCTCGATGAAGAAGAACTAGCTTTCGTTGCTAAAAAATTCAGAAAATTAATTTGTCAAATTTCGTAAATCTAGAAATTTTTCGTCTTCAACTAGTAGGGGTAAGAATTTTAATTCTGGGAATAATGAAAAGAAATATTCTTTTGATAAATCCAAGAAACCCCAAGGTATACAATGCCACGAGTGCACGGTTTTGGGCATGTTCAGGCAGAGTGTGCAAACACTCTTAAAAAGAAAGAAGCCAAAGGGTACAAGGCTTCGTGGGATGACGATAGTGATGATAGTAGTGATGGGGGTTGTGACGCCCCTAGATTTTCTGTGTTGGTTGCCAATATCAAGTCTCCCACATCCCTGAAAATAGTTGATCTTTCTACAACTATTAGTGATGATAGTAAATATGTCTCAACTGATGAAGAATGTGAAATAGTGAGGATGATATAGATTCTATTCATGAAGCCTATAATCAATTATTTAAAAAGGGTGTCAAACTTACAAAGAAAAACAAGGAACTCATGAATGTCATCGAGAGAATTACTTGTGAGAGGAACGCTCTTAGTGGTGAGATTGAATCCAAGAACATTGAGCTTGAAAAATTAAAAACTTATAACACTAATCTGGCTGATAAGTTTGCTAAAATTGAGAGAGAGCGTATGGATGCCTTGAAGGCCCTTGAAGGGTCTAAGTATAGGATTTTTGAATTGGAGCGTGACCTTAGGGAGGCCACTGAGGCCATAAAACGTAATAAGTGTGGTGCAACCCGTATAGCCGAGATGACACGTACTTTTAGAAATAGAAGCGGCTTAGGGTTTATTGACCCAGCTTCACTGACACCTAAGGCTAATGAGAAAGAAATTAAGTTTGTGAAATCTGAAACTGCAAAGAAAGTGGTGGTGTGCGATAAACCCGAATTTTCTACTAAATCTCCCATCACCATTAAAAAGGTCTACAACAGTAATCATGCACATGATAAGAAAACTCCTTTCATTTGTCACTACTGTGGTGTCCAAGGTCACATTCGACCTTTTTACAATATTCTTAGAAAAGTAAATCAAAGAACCAAAGGGAATTTGTTTGTTGCTTCTGTTAATACAAGTGTTCGATATGGTCAACCCAATTTGGGAAGACCTCAATTTGTGCGTTAGTCTCCCACAAACATTAAGAATGAGAATTTTCAAAAGAAATTGAGCCAGTTGGCAAATCAAACTTCTCACCTCGTCGAGGAAATAAAAAATTTATCAACTTTGGCTAAAAATAATGGAGGGACTGATAATTTTGTTGAAAAACGAACCACACACGGTCACTTCTCACGTGTGAACACTAAAACAAAGCAAACTTGGAAGAGAGTTGACGTTGTCTGTCATGTAGCACACACTGCTTTTAGGGCTCATGATACTTGCACTTGGTACTTAGATGGTGGGTGTTCTAAACACATGACCGGAAATAAATCCTTGTTTGCTAGTTTTGAAAAATATAATGGTGGTCGTGTCACATTTGGTGATGGTAATACTGGTGAAATTGTAGGACGAGGAACTATAAACACACCCGGTATTCCTCCGTTAGATAATGTTTTACATGTTAAGGGTTTAAAGGCTAATTTGCTAAGTGTAGGACAATTTTGTGATAACTTGCATGATGTAAAATTTTTCAAAAATAATTGCTCTATTATTGATGCCTCGGGTGTGTGTGTGGTTAAAGGTATTCGATCATCGGATAATTGTTATTGTGTTGAAACTACAAGACCTAGTGCGTCATCGTGTCTTGCTTGATGATGTAGAATTTTGGCACCAACGATTAACTTCAATTGATTAAGTTTGGTATTGCATGTAACCCTAGTGTGTTGCATTGCTTATACTAGTCTAGAGTGAACATGCCTTTCTAGTATTTGTTTTCCTTTTAAAAAAGAAAAAAAAAAACCTCTTTACAATTTTATTTTTGTTTTCCTTTTAGCATTTTCATGTATGTGAGTTTTAGGGTCATGATCTTACATATTGATACTTTTATTTGCTCCAAATAAAAAAATTCATAAACATTCTTCTATAAAAAAATAAAATAAAATAAAAAAATTGGGCTTCACATATTTTCTTGAGGATGAGTAGTCATTCATGAGACTCACGCAGATGCACATCTTTGGGATTGCATGCACGTTTCTTATTAAGTCCACTCATGAGATGCATTCGAACATTCGGTGTAGCATGTTGTATGACTCTATGATCGCCACTTTTACACGTCTGGGTTAGAGAGATTACTTAAAGAAGAAAGTTGATTCTCATGCACCTAGGTTTATCTCGTCTTTTCCCTTGACGATTGACTGTTTTGGCATCATAATTGGAATACAAAGTTTGTCACGCCCTCAATTTTTATAACCAAAATACCACTTTAAGTCCACGTTGGACAAATCAAAAGTCAAACATCCTCCCTTTTGAAAAGCCAAAATCTTAATACATTTCCATAATCAAATTCTACTCTCACGTCTCCGTATCCGTATCCAAATGTAAAAAGAACAATACACAGAACCATTACATCTCAAATAAATGATAATACAAGTTAAAATACATCCTTGTCATCTTCCAAAAAAAAAAATGTTACAAAAGAATAAAGATGGTCAACTAAGGAAAATCCTTGATGTTTTCAAAACCGGTCATGCCAACGCACACAATTCCATGCACTCCACGCCATGCTCCTCAATGATTATCTGAAAATGATAGGTTGAGCTACACTAGCCCAGTAGAAAACTAATCTAACAATACTATAGTCATATAGTATGAAGATGCACCGATAAAATAGTTAGGTGAGATAATGAGACAAAATTTGAAGATTTTCAAATTTGACAAGTCTGTAAATGTTATAAAGGTTACTCTTTTACTTTCATAAAGCCTTCTCTTTTCAAATCTCAAATCTCAACACACGTAAACAACACATCCGTAGTCTCAAATTTATATTACCAACTTTCTGAAGTTCCTGTACACGCACACAAGTGTTCATAAATGTCATTAGATTCCTAGTCATGTCATTTTAATAACAACCTCTACATAAGTATCTTGGTGTCTCTAGTTCCCATGAATGTCTCATTTTATTCTCAGGTGTTCACACACATACACATACACACAAGCAAAGCTACCAATTCTCAATATAATCTTAATTGCAAATTAGAATCTTCGTACACACACACACACACACACACTCACGTCATGTAAGGGTAGAGGGACTAAATTATGCATCTTAAGTCCCAAAAATAATCACACGTGCCCTCATGGCATCCTAGAAGTGATCAAATCTCTCAATGTGTCCCGAAATGCTTATGATGTACCCAACCACGTCCTACACGTCCTTATATTGACCGTATCAAGGTCTCCTCTAACGCCACCTATTCACAATATCAAGCATTCACACGCACACACACCCCCAAGGTACCCGTCACTCCCAGATTCACTCAATCACATCTCAAGCGCTTGTAAAGCATACACACGTATTCAAATAACTTAATGTGTCCATCTATATCAGTAAATCCCATTACTCTCATTCCACCAGTTCACAATTCTCAAGCTTTCCCTCAAGCACACTAGTATTCACCGTTTTCCATGTTCCTTATATACAACCCAAATGTTTACTAGACATCCACAACATGACTAAACAATCCAAGTATTACTCTCTATGATAATCACATTGTATCCGGTATTTCGTGGACTGCCATCACCCCTGGCCCGATACACGGAATACGATACGTCACCCGACATAACAGCGACATTCATAATTTAGGGTAAACCATCAATTAAAAACTAAGGATAGTCAATGGTTCATACTCAAATACAAAGAAATGCATAAACACGTTTGAGACAATTCGACACCTCTGCGGACTACAAATTTATAGAATTTATTTACTCGTCCGAATGTCCCAATATTTATACCACATACCTTAGACACATCTAGGAACATCATATTAAAAACTCAGAATTTTTAGAGCTATGCAACTATTTTTAAACATCCAATAATCAGATTGAAAACTAGTAACAAAGTCTGCCAGACAGATTTTTGAACCACATCAAACTGAAAACTGCTATCGTGTGCAAACAATTAGACTACATGGCTTACATACTCAGAAAGCTCTACAAGTCTACTTTCAGAATAAAAAAGCGGATAGAGATTTCAAGCTTCCTAGACAAAAAAATAGTCATTCCTGTAACATGTGACAGTGCTGTCAGCACAGCAAATTCGCAACAGTAGCTTGGTAAAACATTTTTCATATTTTCTGTGCTTTTCATAAAATTCTGAAAATTTACCACAGTGTAGAAGACATGTATGTGTATCTACATTAAAATTTTCGTAATTTTAAGAGCTCTGGAAAAATATAACAAAAATCGCCCAATACAGGGGCAGATTTGAGTTCTACCTCAAACATCAACTTGGAGTCCCCTCAACCACGAATTTGAGGCTTCAACCCATATATGGAAGTTAATAATTAGCCATTTTAGCTAGAGACAAAGTGGGTTTAATCCCCCAATCAAAACCCAAAGCTTGAATCAAGTTTCATAGGTTTAAGAGTAAAAAATATAATTATATGCATGGATTCAATCTACATGAACATAGGAGAATTAGATGAAGTTTCCTACCTTTAATTGGAGCTTCAATCAACCAAGAGATGGAACCCTAAGCCCCCAAATGCAAGAATCCCGTATGGATGCCTCCCGGGGTGAAACAAGGGTGACCCCAACTCCAAATAGCGCGTAGAAGAAAGTTCTTGGGTTGGATCTTGAAGAGATTGAAATATGGTGGTGTATTGTGAGCTTGGAGCTTACAAAAATAGAGGAATGGAGAGAAGGAGAGGGGGTGGCTGGTGTGGGAGAGAAAGAGTGAGAAAATTGCTCACTTAGTCCCCCAATTTAAACCCTAGATCACCAAATTACACTACACACCCTTGCATTCACTTGTGTATATTAAAAATAACCCCAACACATTCAAACACTCTCCAAATTCCACCAATAAACATTTCAAACATTTCCTCACATAACCCCAACTTATTTTAAAATATTTTGTAAAAATACGGGTCTTTACAAAGTTTATATGTCATGCTACGCAAAATAACAAAAAAAAAGGGAGGAAAAGAAAAAGAAAATACATTTGTTGTGGTTGAGATAAAATGTCTATCCGGACATTCACTGAGTAACCGGATAATTCGGTTCTATCTAGTCCAAATGTTCGCGTAAAAAAGTGGATAGATCTTGTGAAGACATTCGTATTGCCTAGTAACCAGATTCATTCGGCTCTATCCAATTCGAAGGTTCGCATCAAACGGTAGTGGGGTAAAAAAGAATACTATTAAACAAAAAGGTTCCTTAGTTGAGGGGGAGTTTATATTTTTTTCTGGAGGACATATTTTGTAACGCCCCGAAAATTGGGTACGTTAATAAATAAATTGCAAAATTATTTAAATAAAATACCAACTTCATTAAAAAAAAATCCAAAGAATACTTAATAAATTTTTTTGCGAAAATTAAAAGTAAACTAATTTATTACAAATAAAATAAATTGAATTCGAACACTGTCTGAAAAACTTAAACATTTATTTAAAAAAAATTCCAACGGAAATAAAATGACAGAGCCATCTAGCTAATTCTACTGATAAAGTCATGGATCTGCCACTTGAGTCCCATCTAGCTGCTCCATCGCCTCGTAATCAGCAGGCGGCTCCTCATCTCCTTCTGTACCTGGCGTTGGGGACGCCAGGGCCACAAAAAGTAGCACCGTGAGTGGTAAAATTACACTCAGTAGGGCGCCCTAAGCCATCCCTTTACTAAAGTTACTCATGCAACAATTACACACATAACTGAAATTTTATTTCATATGAAATACTCAACTTTTCACATCATTCCTCAATATGAAGAATTCACAAAATTCTATTGATCTCGTTTCAACTTTGAACATATACTTTTCTGTCACAGGCTTCCATCCACAGTACACCTTAGATGCTCGATCACACAGCAAAGCCACCTCGGGGTATACTGCGCACAGCCCACGATTGATCAATCACTATCCGGCATCGATTCCCATCCACAGTATACTTTCGGCGCCCGATCACACAGCAAAGCAACCAAAAAGTAAAAACTGGGCATGACTCAAGACCCATACCGGACACGTCCCAACCCCAATATCGCGATTAAAACCAATCATTCTTAAGCTTTAACATTTCGATCAATAAGTACTTAACAATTGGGTTCTTGCATCACGTGGGTCATTAATCACATAAGTCCGACATAACGATAAAATTAAAATAATCACAAAAAGAGAAATTTAACATAATATGTAAAATAGAAACATTATCAATCTACTAAAAATGGCAAACTAACTTCATAAATCACGAGATTTTACAGAAACATTAATCTTTATATTACAAACAGATTCTGTGTTTTACCCGGGTTCTAAATCCTTCATTAAAGAGGTCGAAATTGGATTTTAAAAATAATCTGCAATCTGTCTCGTAATACACTACAGCAGAAACTTTGAAAAATCATATAAAATTCTACGTAACTCGGATCGAGACGAGTTCTATATCAAAGTTGCTTAACGTTTCAAGATCTACAACTTTTTAATTTTGAGTTTTTCCCAAATCGACTCGGAAAAGACCCCAAACTGACGAACAGAATACAGTACCCAGAAAACCCGATTTTTCAACGTCAAACTTTCACTACCCATTCGATAATGATCTAGTTTTCGGTGTATAAATTTTCTACACTTCTCCACATACACACTAACTATAAAAACAGTAGGTAAAGTAATGGTTAGGTTTAGAATTCTCTACCTTTCCTCCGACAAATTTAGCACGCGCAAACGAAACGGTAAGATTGAAGAATCACGACTCCGGAGAAAAATCTGTAAAAATGTTAATTAAATATCCACGTGGGTAAAAGAAAAATATACTCCGCAAGAGAAAAGAGAAACTTATCAATGGTGTAGGAGATAAAATTTGATGGGGTGAATTTATGAGAGAAAAATAGAAGAATCAAAGAAAGAAAAGGAAAAAGAAAAAAGTAAAATAAAATGGTTACCTGGGGTGAGAGATTGACGTGGGAATGAGGGAGTAAATTAGGAATTCTAATTAGTAGATATAAGAAGGTTAGTGATAATGATGGTGGAAGAGTTTATGGGGAAATGGGAGAGTAGAATGAGATAAGGATAGGGTAGTTAGGTTAGGATAATTAGGATGAGTTTTTAAAAAATATAAATATATATTTTTACACACTAATGTATATGCACGTAAATACATATCCCTCAACAAGATAATTATCTCATTGTTAGGATAATTAACCCTATAACTATTTATATTTATATTTATAAATATAAATATATTTAAAAAAAACGATCCGTTTCATATTTAGTATCGATGGGTGCTTAGTTTGACTTCGTTAGGGAGAGAGTGGTTGACGATCCAATGGTACATGAGAATTGATGAATATTTGGACAGTGATCTTGATAGCTTATGGCGTGTCACACACTCACTTTGTCATAGATTCATCTTGTGTGTTACACTCTATCTTCGACTTCTCTCATTGAATTGGTTTAATACAAATTTGTTCATGCACTCTTGAATTTTGTCCTATTGTCTGAGCCTCAACTTTGAATACTTGTTCTTCAAATTATATGTTGCCATGCCACTTTGTTTTATTTAAAAAAAAAAGGGTGTATCTTCTGTCATTATGGTTTCACATTTTGTGGATATGGTTTTAAATTTCATTTGATGCATTTCTCTTATAGCCATATTGCCTATGTGATTCTTGTTTTTGCATGTCGTATACGTCTCTCGTATGTTTTCTAGTTGCTTGTGTCTTTGATACCGTCAATTCCTTTGTTTTTCCGTGACAAAAAGGGGGAGAATTTTTATATTAAGGACATGAGTTGGGGAGTGACAGGTGTTGTTGAGTCTTGAGGTTATGAGTACTGCTGTTCCTTTGGGGAGATATTTTTCGTAACATATACTTTTGGTCGCATAGTTTGTTTTGTTGAGCTGTCTTTGTAGGTATTGGAAAATCAACTCAAGCTTCATTGGATAGACCTAGTTTAGGATAGTGTTTGTTTCCTTCAGTTGCAATTTTTGATTTATTTTAGTGCAGTTGGTTTTTGTCCTGGAAATGCCAAAGGGGGAGATTGTTAGATATTTTGGCACTTTCCGGGGTTGTATCCAAAACCATCATTCGTGTATGGGTAGATTTTTTAGAAGGTAGTTGCTCCTCAATGCTCGTCCCATTGTCTGCTCAAATTTTGACCGCTACGAAGACAATCTATTTGTGTGAGAGGAAAATGCATTGCACAACATATCATGCATATTTTTTTTTAATAAAAGATTTTATTTCTGCACGTGTGCCTTTTCTATAAAACTCTCTGAAAATTCACTTTCCATACCTAAATATATATATTGATATCAATCAAAAGATTTTCTTTTACCTTTCCGAAAATTGTGTTGTTTACATTAAATAAGCAATTTTTGTTTAACTCTCGGAAAATTTTCTTTCCATTTATCAAGGGATGCTTAGCTTTTATGTCTTTCCATATGTGTATAATTAGAAGACTATTATTATTATATTTTGTTTGGAAAGAATCACAGAGGTATTGTTTCTTTGGTGGGGGACGGCATTTCCCTTGCATAAGGGATCAAAATCTTGATAAGTTAATGCACATTTTTTAAACGGCAAAAGAGAGACTAATATTTGGTATTCTTGAAAGATTTTATTCTATTTATTTTGGAAAAGAAATCAACGATAATTTGGTTTTGCCATGCACACAGTCGTCTCATCTTTCCTATATATATGGGTCACTGCCATTGAAATTGGATGCACATTTTTTACGTAAGGAAGAAAACCGAGAGACTATAATTATTGTGTATTAGTATTTTGAAGCACATTTTTTTTGACAGAAAAAAATTGAGAGAGACTATATATTTTGTTTTGTGCTTTTAGTTCTTGTAAGCAAACACTTTTCATATCATATCATTTGGTGTTCGTATTTCGTGGTGCCGTATACTACTGTGGCCGAATCTTTTGGAGATTGATTCGGAGCCGGTTGAATCCGGAGATTAGACGTGAAGTCTGTGGTTCATCTATTGAATTTTGAAGAAGCTCTGGGAGCATCGGAGATTGGCGAGAATAGGTAAAGGCTTGGGGTAAGGTTTTTACTATTTCACAATCTGTACTTTTTTATTAATAGAATAAAGTAGTAGTGTTAGGCCGTGGTTTTGGCTTAGGGTTATTTAGGACCCTAAGTTTTTCCACATAAATAGTACGTATCTTGTCTCCATTTTATTTTCACTGCACTACTTGTGGTTTCGTTAAATGGAATTAATCAAGAAAATTAACCAACTTTTTCTTTGATAATTTTTAATCGGTTTATCTTCTAAGAGACTGGTAATTTTTATCAAAACTCCTATTCACCCCCCCTCTAGGAGTAAATTAAACGCTTCCGCATAATTTCAATGAGAACAACATATGGGTGATGATAGCACATTTTTTGCTGTTTTTTCATATGCTGGATAACATTCCATATATTTTGAATTTGGTTTTCCATTGTTTTTAGTAGGATCCATTGTAAATACGAAATGATGTTGAATCAGTTATAACAGAAATCTGTTTGTTGGATGCTCTCCTTAAAACATCTATGTATAGTCATCTCAATTAATTTTGATTGCCCACTTCAAAAATCTCGTTCATTGCACGGGTTATTTTGACTCTTCTCTTTTTTTGTAAAAAAAAAAATTAAAAAAATATGCCTCTCCATTACTTTTCCTTTGAAATTGTTTACTTTTAAAAAAACTAATGAAATATTTCTTCACGAAGTCAGACCATAGACATTAATTAACTCAATGGGTTCAATACTAGGTACACAATTCATGAACACATGATTTGATTAAGTGAATATGCATACATCAAAAGCTATAGATAAATTGACATTAATTGATTTGTATGATGAGCTTTAGTTGGTTTGGTGGATTGATTACGAATCTTTAATTTGGCGTGACTATATTATAATACTAATCATTTTACACAATACAAGTTTCATGCATAGCACAGGTCACCGCTAAGCAATAACTAAAAGAAATATCTATCTACCAATCTTATATATAATGGCAGAGCGACTTGGATTCGCCCCTTACATAGCACGGGTTTGATGCTAGTTAGTGAAATTTAAGTAGCATTGTAACTATCTCCAAGTAGGACCAAAGTTTTTAAACCTTTTTAATATGGAATTTTATGGGTCGACCCTATTCTTGGATCAGAGGAATAGGCAGAATGGAACTCCATCGATCGGGTCTCAGAAAAGACTTTTTGATGTGTTTTTTCTTTTTTCACAAAATGGAGAATGCTCTTATTAGTCAATTAAGTGCACATGTTCTCTTTCTAAAATTAGCAAGGTCTAGGAGTGAAAAATGAATTCTACTCAAACTTATGTGTACAATTTAAGATTTAATTTAGGAGCTAATTTTAGAGAGCCAATTTTTTATGCCCTAGAGTAGATTAGAAACCAATACTAACAACCGGTATGGGGCAATAATAGTTTTTTTTTTAATTTAATTTGTCAAGTGGGAAAATATTAATGCTTCTCCTTTTTTGCCCCCAAGTGGCCATATTTCTCCAACATTTGAATTACGAAAGTACAATATATACGTCGAATATTCTAAGAAACATGAAAAAACACTCACAAAATTAATCCCAATAAAACACACACACAAGAACATGAAAAAATGATGATTTAACCCCAAGAGGTTCATGCAATAGTTAATTGATTCGTATCGTCCCAATATGACTTACCACTCTAAAGTCATATGGCCAATTTCTCTCGGCAACAATTTATCATTGGCATCACCTCACCTCAGGCAAACGTGTGGAAAGAGTTATGAAAAGAGGTGGAGCGATTAATTCGATCCATTGGAACGCTCTACATTAAAAGCATTAAAAAAAAAAAGAAGATGAGGATAGGAAACTTCCATGCACTCTTGAGGCAGATCTTGGGGGTATATAATGGTTCGAAGTCCAATGCCTAAAAATATAAGTCTTCCCATCTCTTACGTGGGACCCGGCACCGATTCCTCTCCTCATCAAAGCCAGCTTGCTCCCTCGTCACGTTGGCACTCTTTTCCACCATATAACACCATCTCCCTCTCTCTCTCTCTCATGTATCATGCCGATGGTATTAATACCCTCATCCCCTTATTCTCTCTCTTCATTCCATTCCTCCCGTAGCCTAATGTCCATCCTCCTCTCTCTTTACATCATCTCTTCCAATTATGCTCAACTTTTGCATCAAAAGTGTTCACTCTTTTTTAGCGTTTACTACCAAGGATAGTAATAATAATAATAATGACAATACTCATGGAACACTAATATCAGGCCAACAAACCACTCTCCAAGGCCGCTGCCGGAATATTCTCTCTCCTGTCTCCGGTCTCAGTTTTATTACTTTCTCCGATAATACCCACGAGAACCCAACCAATGTCGTCGACTCAGCCGCCATTAAACCGCCACCTCCCACCATCACCACTATAGCGAAAAAAGATCCGGGTGGGATAGGGTTCCTTGACGAGGTCGGTGGTAGCGTTGACGGGCTGATGTCGTGCACCGAGAGCCTAGGGTTCGAGAGTTTCGATGAGAGGAGGGTTGATGATCAGGTGATGGACAGTATAAGAAATGAAGAACGAGGATTGACGGCGGGGAGTCGCAAAAAATGGAGGAGAAACGGGAGGAGAGACGAAGAGGTAAGAAAGTTTCCGCCGCCGTTGTCTTCAATGAACCGGGATGGGAAGCCAATTTTTTTTCTCCGGCCGGTGAGGAGAGATGGGAGGTTAGAGCTCACGGAGGTGAAGATTAACAGGATGGAGGTTCTCCACGCTTCCCGCCAAGATGGACGGTTGAGATTGGATATGATAAGAGACGTGGTCGATGTTGAAAAGGATGAGGAAGAAGAAACAACTGATGATAATAATAATATTGAAAAGGAAAAAGTGGGGGAAAATTTTGAAGATGTTGAAGAGGAAGAAATCGTGGAGGAGGTAAAAGTTGAAGATATTGTTGAAGAAGACGGAGGTGGCCCAGACACCTTGAGTTATCGGACAAAACAAGAGAAGGTGGGTGAGAAGTGGGTGTTTCCGGTGGTGAATGGTGGTGGGGATGGTTTTAGGCGGTGTCATGAGGTGGTGAACTGCCGCCACCACCACCTCCACCATAATCTGCATGCTTGGGGTCAGCATTGTTTGGGGATAAGATGAGGTCAACAATGTGTGACGTGGCTTGAAAAGACTATACAAGTTTACACGTGTGATTGGTGCTTCTGTATTAGGGTATGGGGAATATTATTATTACTTATGCGCTTGGTATTGTTATTTTATAACAAGATGTCTACAGTCAGTTACCAACCGGACAAACACTCTAGTGGCTCGAGCTATAGAATGTTTGATCCCGCAATAAAATGTTTGTTCTCTGCGGAAATCAAACATACGTGAAGTATAAGCACTTATTTTTATTTTTTAATGCCAAGTTGGTCACCCCTTAAGGTTTATGTGCTTGACATTTTCTCCGTTCCAGGTTGTTAATTTTTTTAAATAGTCGTTCGGGCCCATTTGAGTCATGAATTGGAATTTAATTTTTTTATGAGTAAAATTTTTTTACACTGTTCAATCGTCAAGAAAATTACTCAGACAGATTATTTTTCATTCTGATAGTGTTCATGATTAATAAAAAAGAACTACATTCGAACTAGATACTTTTTTTTTTGTTTTTTGGGGTAGTCTTAAAAGAAAAACGTTTCTTGAGAATGTTTAAAAGTGTGGTGATTGATCCGTGAGAGTTTTTATTTTTTGAAGATGCCAAAAATATGAGTTATTAGTGAGAATTAATTACGTGTAAGTGAGTATATTATATCCTAGGGCGCCTTGTTTAAAAGGACAGGACACGGAGTGCAAGCCCTAATTAGTCCATCCTAACTTTTTCAACACCTCCAATCCTTATCTACACACGTGTTCCAAAATTACCCCCACATTTTAAGCAACCCAGAGAAAACATCTCGGAGAAGCTCTAGCACCTACGCGATCATCGTCGGCGGCATGGATGGAGGAGAGGAGCTGGGATCCAGCGGAGGTGAGGCGGATGACGCGGCAGCAAGTGGACCGAGTTGCAAGGATGCCGCTACCCCTCGTGAAAACATTGACAATGGTCGCCAGTGACACTGAAGCTCCAGCTGTCATTGGCCGGCAGGATTCGCCGGCTATCGTTGGTGTCCGATGAAGTGCTTTCGATGGGCAATGAAGCACTTCGTATGAGTTGTTATTTTTTGAAGATGCCAAAAATATGAGTTGTTAGCTGTTGTTGGTGAGAATTAATTATGTGTAAAAGAGTATATAACTATATATACAGACTGTAGTTGCACCACAGTTGTTGCGATGTCATTTACGAGATATCATGTGTATATAGATTCACCTTTTTATGATAAATGTGGCATAAAGCTCTAGGGGTGAAATCCAAATAATACGTACTTATCGGTAAAAACGGACGGATATGGAATGGTGAGATTCAACCTCGAAATATTAGCACGAGATCACAACTTTGCGTCAGCGGAGCTGCAGAGCACAAAAAGATTTTTTTTTTTTTTTAAATACGAGGTCCTATAGTATGAGTGAAGTGGGTTTAGATTTGTACGTGTTAGCTATATATATAATACAAAAAGAATAAAAAAGTGAGGCGCAATTATATGAGTGAAGTCATTGTCAGCTTAGCCTATCTATATTACAACGAATAGTGGCCTTTGTCTTAGTCATATTTTTTGTCTCAGACATTATATTGTATTTTATCTCTCTCTCTCTCTCTCTCTCTCTCTCTACCATTTTCCTCCACCGACCCACCACACCCAAAATTTCAAACCACACGCACTCTCTCCCCTTTTCGAAATTCAAACCATATTATCTCTCACAACCTCCTATCCTTTCCCCTCTCTAAAATTTGAAGGACTATAAAGAACGGGCACGAGTACGTGCATGTGCACGTGCGTCGATTGCTTAAGCTGTGCCTTTAGGCACAGAAATGGGCATGCACTAGTGTATTTAAAGTAGGGAAAAATACGACTACGCATTCTGGAATATAATTTCATCAAATATAACCAAACCAAATCAAATCAAACCAAGTTTTATATCTTAAAATTGGGGTCAGCTACATGAATCATGTTTTTCCATTGAGTTTTTCTAGGGCGACCACTTTACTTAGGTTTAGTAAGTCCAAGTCCTTTCATATGACGGCATCGAAAGTCAATTTAAATTTTTCTCTTCCCCTAGCTCCGCTATCCACTACTATCATATCACTCTTCTTGACCGCTGCGTCTAGAGATCTTCGATAAATATATCCAAACCACCTCAATCTATTTTCTCTCAACTTATTATGTATAGGTATAACTCTTACTGTTTCACAAATAGTTTCATTTCTAATTCTATCACTCCTAGTCTTGCCAAGCATCCACCTCAACATACTCATTTCAGCTACACTCATCTTACTCACTTGTTGTTTCTTGATAGGCCAACACTCCGTCCCATAAAGTATCGCTCATCTGATAGCAATTCTATAAAACTTCCCTTTCAATTTGCTAGGCATCCTTCGATCACACAACACACCTGAAGCGGCTCTCCGCTTGAGCCACCCAACTTAGATCCTATGGTTTACATCGTCCACAATCTCCCCACTCTTGCTAAATATTGAACATAAATACCTAAAATACTCACTTTTTGTTATCTCTTGATCCTGAATCCTCACTTCTTCTATTTGGGCTCTTCCACTGTCGCTAAACTTATAGTGCATATACTTGGTTTAACTCCTAAATCTTTTGAACTCCAATGCTTCTCTTCAAATTTCTAATTTAGCATTAACCCCCTTTCAGTTTCATCCACTAGGACAATATCATTCGCAAACAACATACACCACGGAATATGAGTCTCAATAATTTATGTCTAGACAACTCATCCATAACTAAGGCAAAAGGATAAGACCTCAAAGAAGACCCTTGGTGTAACCCTACCACTACGCCAAATTAAGCGAAGAAACCAAAAATGCTGCAAAAGGGCATTACTGGAATTTATTTCATATGTCGTCTACACAAGTGTCGTAAATGCTATTAATGCCGGGAAAAGTTGTCACAAATGTCTGTAATAGTCGACACTGTTTGTGGTATTTTCACAAATGCCGGCAAAGCCTGTTTCCTTATAAACAAAAGACCATGTGGCGCTTGTGTAGCAGCCACGTCTCACCCACGTGGCACCCACATGACGTAGGTGTGGTAGCCACGTGGCACCCACATGGTGCCCGCATGGCGAGCAATATTGTGGAGAAATGTTTACCCCAAGAATCAAGCCCGCGACCTTTGCCTCACATGCACACGTGCTTACCAACTAGGCTAGCCCCCATTTTGTTTAACAATGCACAATTAAAAATATTTATATTATACAACATAATTTTTTTAAAAAATTAAACTTCTATCGGTATTTTCATAAAAACGCCGATAAAATTTCTTTTACTAGCATTAACAAAAATGCCGGTAATATTTTGACTGGAAATTCGACTTTTGCCGGCATTTTTTAAAACAAACGCCAGTAAAAGTTAATTTTTTTCCGGTAATAGTGGCTTTTTCCGGTACTGCGAATAAAAATGCGGGGAATGCCCCATTTTGGGGTAGTATACTATGATTAAATTCATTTATTTCCCTTACTGGTGATCTAATAGGAGTAACGGCACATTCATAAATGTCTCTAACCACATCGATATATCTTTTTGTTATTCTTTTTTGTCCCAAAACCTACCAAATGTGATCTCCCAGGGTACCCTATCATAGACTTTTTCTAAATCTATAAAAATCGTATGGACATCCCTCTTCTTGTCCCTATACTTTCTACCAACCTCCGTAACAAATAAATTGCTTCCATGGTTGATCTCCCCAGCATAAATCCAAATTGCTTCTCCGACACAATTGTCACCATTCTCAAGCGATTCTTAATAACTCTTTCCCACAACTTCATTGTATGACTTATCAATTTAATGCCTCTCTAGTTGTTGCAACTTTGAATATCCCTTTTATTCTTGAATATAGGTACTAAGGTGTCACGCCCAGATTATCATAATCATAAATACATATTTTCCACGTGGAGGTCAACGTCATCCATAGTCAAAGTCAAATACAACCCGATAGTCAAATAGAAGTTAAAGAGTCTAACGTACCCGAATATGATTACATGAGTCTTAAAGTTTACAATTTCACAACTAAAAGCAATGAATAAGGGTTCATCTTTTCCAAAATGCTACTAATCTAAGATGATTTCCTAACTAGTCCAATGAGCTTTCAAAAAATGAAGTCATGCACGCCAAGTCATGATCATCCATACTGTGCATCAGAAAATTAATAGGGTGAGCTCACTAGCCCAATAGGAAAACATCTATAAATTCTAAAGGGAAATGAGATGCTCATGAGTACAACAAAGAGATAAAATTATATAAGAAGGTCAAGAAGATCAACAACAAGTGTTAAAAATGATGTAAGGGTCCATTGTCATCAAACTAGGTCAATTACCACTCGCCGTATCCGATACGTACCTGACACGCCATATGTGTCCTAAACGTTTACCATACGCATCTCATTTCGTAAACAAAAAATTATGTTATGCTCCGGGCATGCCATATAGGCCCCTTGTCACTCCGGGCAAATCATAAAGGCCTCGTGTCACTCCGGGCATACCTTATCGGACCCCGTGTCATCATTACCACATTCTAAGCTTCATTTCATGCTCATTAGTATTGTTACGGTGTCCATGTGTCTCATCCTCAAATCCTTTTAATTTCGTGTGTTGGTTTCACGCCAAACTCGTGTTTCATGTCACCCGAATGTGTCCATAAAAGTAATCTCAATCCAAGTGTCAAGGATGTCAAAGTGACCCTCCCGAACCCTAATATGTGACCAACAACTTACACAAACGAGACACAATCAACGGATCATGATTGAAGAAACTTTTCAAAAATATAGATGTCCTATAGATAGGAGGTTAGGTCATATCAATAAGATGCAAATTAGATTGGCCACTATTGAAGCATCAAAGAGTCCTATCGATAGGAGGTTAAGTCCTATTGATAGGGCGTCAAAGGCTCCTATCGATAAGAGATCAAGTCCTATTGATAGGACAGCCATCAGATTGGCCAAAATGAAAGGGGAAAGGCTTCTATTGATAGGGGATGAATTCCTATCGGTAGGACAGTATGAGATCCAAAAATTTCCAAGTAAAGAGGTGATCAATGGGGCTTCTTTTTGGGCATTTCCTTAGTTCCAAATGTACATGTTAAGATGCAAGAGAGGTTCAAACAACATGGTAACACAACATATCACCCATTTACAAGATTTGAGAGTTTTCACCAAATTAAAAGCAACCAAACAAGCCATGAATAGGATGATCATCCATATAGGACCAAATTCAAGAGGGTAAGCATGGATTGGACTATATGGCCAACGGGCGTCACATGAGAGACTAAATAACAAACATATTTTTAAGAGAGAGTGACTAGAAATCATGCTTACTAGGTGATTAGCCAAGATATAAGAGGAAATGGTTCAAAAAAGGGATATAGCCACAAACATTCAACATTTTCCATTATGAATTGAAGGATGATTCCCTACCTCTTGTTATGAACTTGAAACCCTAACCCAAGCTCAAAATCCAAATGAAAATCCTTCAGCTACCGGTAGGAAAAGATCACGCGATTTTAGGAAGGTTTAATGAAGGGGTTTTGATTGGAGGCTTGTTTTGATGGAGGTTGGTGAAAGAAGTGGAGTGGAGCTTCAATGGAGGACAGAGGGAGGAGAGAATGACTGATTTTTTTGGGAAGAAAGAGGGAGGCGTATTTCTCCTCTCACTCACACCACATAATACTTAAAACCATACACACCACACCCTTAACAAATTACACTAAAAGCCCAAAAGCGGCTTGTGTAAACTAAAGTGGTCCCACCTCACACAGTACATTATATGCTCCAACACTTAGTCATTTTATCATTTCACGCAATTCCTCACATTACCCCGATGTTGTTTAAGAAAAATAAATATGATTTTCCGGGTCTTTACATAAGGTGCTCCTCCTCCACTCATCAGGCATCTTCTTAGTCATAATAATCTTGTTGAATAATTTTGTCAACCAAGACACCCCCATTACACCTAGGTTGTTCCACACTTCAACAAGAATACCATACGGGCCTAAGGCCTTACCTATTTCCATCCGCTTCAAAGCATTTGTCACTTTAGACTTTTGTATCTGACGATAGAACTCGTATTCTAGCCTCTCCCTAGGGCCACCAAATCCCTCCTCTTCAAGGACATCCAAGTGTTTCTCATTCAGCAACTTCTCGATGTACGTTTTCCAATTTCATTAAAGATACAAACCAAAATTAGATAGATGAATATATATATATATATATATATATATATACATATATATATATATATATATTATTGATGTAGCGAACCGTATGAATTAAGAACTACGTGAAACAAGAACAATCACAAACAATGATTAAGCCAGAGATACTTTCTCCTTGAACAACCGATATTGAGTAAAACTCAGTTTTCTTTAATCAAATAACAATCGATTAGCCCTGAGACTTACAAGAGTACTAGACCAATAAAGAAACAAAATAATCAAGGTCTTGATAGTAAATTAAACCTTAAATAAAAGAAATAAAAAATTTACTAACAAAGGAAAATACTAATTTTACTAGGAAATCAAAAACTAAAAAGAAACAAGAGGTTGCCAAACCAAACGGTAACTAAAATGAAATTTTCTACTAAAAGATATAAGCAAATCAATTATTTCCTAAAATGGCAAAATTGCCCTTTTGAAAGCCTATATGACATCGAACGGCTGAAATCCATCGTCAATCATTGCCAGAACCAGTTTCCATTCAATCTTGCCAAATCTAGGCCTTTTGCCAATTATGGATCGCATGTCTTATTAATACCTTTTGGGCCGAATACGATCCAAACGATTTAGGAATGTGGACGCAACCCACTCTACGTCAATTACAATCAAATATATAAACAAAGGGAATGTTTGGATGGCTACTTATACCATTTTCTTTTTGCATTTTCACGTTTATTGTGTTTGGATGTCGACATTGCACCAAAATTCATTTTTATTTTTGACATTAGGGAAGAGAAGTCAAAAGTAGGGTTTGAGGAGCATTTTAACTTATTATTTTTCACTTTTCTCATTTTGATTACTAAAAATGCCTACAAAATATATTCTGCACATGTCTCTCAAACCCTACTCATGTAGTAAAATGCATTATGTGCATGTCTCCCAAACAATCAATATATTCATAATACATTATGGCCATAATTCAAAAGGCCAAAAATGTAAAAAGTAAAATACAAAAGTAAAAAAAAAAAAAGATGAAGCTCCCAAACACCCTCAAAACATCAAACCGTATTGGAGTAACACAATATGAGCCAAGTTCTATGAATCACAATCTCTTTAACACATATTTGTTGCCTACCAAGATTGTTGTAGGATGATGCGTCAGTAGGGCTGGAAAAAAAAACTGGTGAGCCGTGAACCGTTATCTCCTATAAATACTGTCAATTTGTATTGAACTTTGATGTAACTTGCATTTGTATTGGACTTTGATGAATTCAATAGTTCACTTTTTTTTTTTGTATGAAACTGCCTTTGTTTCTATTCCACTATGTAATTGAACTATACTGCAACTTCTATTGCTACTTGTTTAGGCTCTGGTTGTGGCCCCATCACATGCTCCATCTAAGATCTCTTTGTTTTCTATTTTCGATTTTTTAGGATTTTATTTTGATCAAACTATTTGTTACTTGTTTACATATGACATGCAATCCATGGATAAAATTGGAACTGATCCGTGAGTCGCGGATCGGATTGGAACCGGACCATGAGACTTTTGGTCCGAACACAGATTGTATTTTCTAAAAACCGTGACTCACGGATTAGGATTGAATTCATGTCAATCAGATCCGATCTGGACCATGTATACCCCTATGCGTCAGTGTCTGTCTCTTAAAATAAAACGCTTAAACCACAAAAGTCAAAACATCGTCAACGAATACCTAGGCGAAATGAAGTCGTCTGGCTCTCTCACATACGGAGAACAACACTCAGAATATTTGTTGTATGGAACTTGGAAAAAAGTGAAGAGCATCAATACGGGATTGGTCACTTTTACAAAAGGGAAAGACCCTTGCACCCCGTTTGGATGCTGGAGATGAATTTGGGTGGATTTGTAATGAGGGTGGGCCCACCTCCTAAGAAGGGTGGATTTGTAAATGAAATGTTTAGATGTTATTTTGAGAAGGGGGATTCGGAAGGTGGATTTGATAGGATAAGAGATCAAATGACGTAATTGCCCCTATTTTATTATTTGAATAAAGAAAATGGATTAATTTCTTAATAATTACAATAAATACTTAATAAATACATAATAAATACAAACAAATATTTAAACCATATTATATGGAAAAAAAATTCTGGTTTTAAAATTAATAAATTAATTAGCAATTGGAAATTAGTTAAATTAACAAAAGACTTTTTTTTTTATTATTATTTGAGTGGTGAGTAGGTTACATTTTTTATTTTTGGTTGAATGGACAGTAGATGGTGATTAAAGGGCGAATGGTTGGTGGAGTGGTCAATAGGTAATTGAATGGTGTGGTTGAATGGTTGATAAAAAATTTCCTATAAATACAAAAGAAACTCATTTTGGTGTTACAAGCAATTTTGAAATTAGAAAAACAAGTCTTATAGTTATATTTTTGTAGGGTCATCCACAATTTGCAAACTGGAATGGAAAACGATTTTCCAATTACAGTCGATGGTCCTATTGCTTCGCACCTCAAAACGGTGGGGAAGATGAAGATTGAAGTGGTCAGAAGTTCGAATAATTAAGCTGAATTTCAGAGTCTATCTTTATTTTAGAGAGTGTCATTGTCTCTGTCTTAATAATAAAGTTCATAATGTATTTTTGTCTTAGGAATAAAGTTCGCATTTCAATAAACGGTTCAATCTCCATACTACATACAAGTACAAGTTCACTTCGAATCAAAGAAAAATGCCAACAAAATACAACCTAAAAAACCTAAGAAGAAAATTAAAAGAAACAACAGTTTCCATCAAATGCAGATATTGAACCACCATCAGTTGTTTGTGCTAATTGTATGGCTTTCACTCGAAAATTCTCCGTATGAAAATTTAGCAACGCTATTTCCGCTTCGTCAATTGTCTTCTACCGTTTCATCAAGGCCCCGAGTATCCATTAACTTGGACTTCGTCTTCCTCCCAAATGTCGTATATGCCCGGACAACGTCCAATGAAAACCACCCAATAGGACTACTCTCTATATTGACCTGCCATTCAGAAATCTAATCCAAAACAAACAAGAAGTGATATAATTTCAATTAGTTTAACAAATAGTAAATTGTGAAGTATGTATATTTGGCTCAGATCTTTGATTCATCAAAGCGCATTGCACAACTTGGCTACAACTCATGTTGCCAAATGGTAATTAAACCATTGGCCATCATAAAGTGTCCTGCCAAGACGAGTGCGTTGCCATAAATTTTTGTTCCTCAAATATCATCATTCCCATTAAAGAGGATGGCAAGTTAGAAATGCCAAATACATGTAATCATAAAGATACACTTATATATTAAATGGTTGAAGATGCAGTTTTCTGGGCTTCGTAATGCCAAAAAGGTTAGTCATTTGTGCCTTGTCTCACACACACACACAAAACTAGTCTCGTGACTCGAAATAAGTTTTCCTGCTCACAATCCGTCACTTGGCTACAACTTATGTTGCCATTAGGTTTTAAATCCATTGGCCGTCATAAATTGTCCGCCAAGCCGAATTCATTAACTAAATCATCATAGCCAGAAAACATGCCCAGCAATAAAAGACCATATTATGCCCACAAAACTGCATATACACAGAAACTTGCATAGTTTGCCAAGAAAACTGGTTGTCATGCCCAGAAAACTGCATAACACCCACAAAACTGCATTGAAATGACCAGAAAATAGCAAGCAACCTAGGCCCAGAAAACAACATAAACTGCCCAGAAAACAGGATCAAAAATTCCCAGAAAATTGCATAAATGCCCAGAAAACTGCATTGGAATGCATTCAAAACTGCATATCATGCCCAGAAAACTGCATGCATAACCACAAAACTGCATGTAATACTCAGAAACCAGTCCATCAAACTGCAAAAAACTGCATCTAATCAAACTGCAAAAACCAGTCCATCAAACTGCAGAAAACTTCCAGAACAATGCATCTTAAACAGCCAAGCAAACTGCATCACTAGTGCTTGAAAACATATCCAAATGCATGAATGTTGTAGGTTATAGACTTGCATATTAAACATCATAACAAGTGCCCACAGAGTTCAACTACAACAGAAGTTCAAACCACCCAAAAACAACAACCAATTTCCATATAATTGCAATTCAAACCTTGTCCAACTGTATCCAAAAAGTCAGAATACTGGGCTCAGAAACATGTCATCATTGCTCTGTTACTTTCCAGAGTTCAACTACAACAACAGTAATTGCATATGCACCTACTTGCAACACATACACACACATGGCTCACAAATTCATCATTGCCAACAAAGTGGACTAAAACAGGCCTGCTGGTGTCCACATACCAACAAACAGAGAGGTAGTAAAAGCACAGATTTGGAGAAAACATACAGTGCATTTGACAACAAATGGGGCTCAGTCATCTCATATAATCATTTATGGTCCCAGACACCCATTATGGGTACCAATGGACTGTTCATTTTAGTCATTGTCCTAAAGCAGCTTGTAAACAACCTTTCTCTTAGAGAATGAAAGATATGTATCGAGTCTTTGAACGCAAGTTGCGCCTGAAGCCATTAGATTGAAGGCACGTCTGCCTGGGTGTCAAGCATTGCGTCACCCACTCCCCCCGTGCTCCAAGCAGGCGCGTCAGTGCGTGGGTAGCATTCCTTTCGAGACGCTAGCACCGCCCAGGCCCATTGACGAATCAAGAAGGCAAGGACGATACAGCTGTCATCCGCAACAAGCGACGAACTGCCACGGCATGGGCTTGACAAGGCATGCATGCCACGACATGCCATCGGTAAAAAAAACCACCCGACGGGTGTTGCTATCGAGCAATCGCTCGGATAACCGTAGTAATTCTAGAGCTAATACGTGCAACAAACCCCGACTTCTGGAAGGGATGCATTTATTAGATAAAAGGTCAACGCGGGCTTTGCCTGTTGCTGCCACGACTTTGGCTTGACAAGGCATGCAACCACACGACTTAACATGCCTAGACATTGGCACAAGGCATGCCACGGCATGGGCTTGGGCGGGATATTCCTTGGTTTTCTATAAGACGTCATGTATTGCTATGCGTTTGATGTTGCAGTGGAACAGGCGGCACGCCTTGCCAAACGAGATGCCTTGTGCCAATGTCTAGGCATGTTAAGCCGTGTGGTTGCATGCCTTGTCAAGCCAAAGTCGTGGCATGCCTTGCCAAGTCCATGTCGTGACATGCCTTGTTACTCTTGGCTACATGAATGTTGCCCCGAGAAGGTAACAACAAAATCACAAATTTTACAACAGCATTTGCATCATTGCCCCTAATGGTTCACACACACAGAAACATGTAGTACAAGATATATCTTGGCTAAGAAAACTGTTTTGTTGCTCATGGCACCCCTTTGGGACAACATTATGTTGCCAAATGGGTTTTAAGCCATTGGTAACAATAAGTTGCCCTGCCAAGTGTTGTAATTCACAAATTTATTATGCCCTAATTTCATCATCGCCATTAAAACCTGAAACATTGGAGTGATTCATGAATACGGACAAACAAGAAAGTAGTACGTTATAGTTATTACAGTCACCCATAGTAAAAGAGCAGTAAAAATGTAGTACAAATGTTAGAGTTATTACAGTCAACCATAGTAAAAGAGTAGTAGAAATGTTTTGTTGAACCACAACCCTACATTCATTGAAACAAAAACCCTAAGCCTACCCCATGTCGTGGACTCCACCCTTTCTTCTAAACACCGAACTACGTGGTTTTTGGATCTAGCTTTCCTTGCAACAACATTCCGACCCAATGTTGCCTATATTATTCCGGGACGCTATAGAAATCATCAACCTTTTTATCTGATGCCAAAGTCATAGCATTGGCGGTTAACATATCGTCCACATCTAGGTTAAGCTTTTCAAGTTGGCAAACCACTCCACCTCTTCTATCAGAGAGTCTTTGCTCGAACCCTATTGCATCAACGAGCTTCACCATGACCTCTTTGCTCTCCGCCATGTAACTTCCAAAGGCATCATTAAGTGCCGCCTGTTTTGCCTCGGCCTTTGACATCTTCTTAACCTTCTTGGCCGGGGGGGATTTGCAATGGAAGCATTGGGAGTGGTGGCATTGGCATTGCTTGTAATAACCCGAAATTTTGTAAAAAAAAAAAATTTCGATTTATTAATGCGTTTTATTTTTAAATAATTATAGTTTATAATTTGGTTTGGTTAGATTAAACGAATTAGATTTAACCTGTTTAATTATACTTTTCGCGCCGTAAATAAACGCGCACACACCGGGTATTTCACCACACTGCGTCCGGAAGCCTTACTAAATCCCCAACTCTTATTTTATTTTATTAAAGCTAACTTTGATTAGGTGCGAGATTACTTATATCCTAAAACTAATCTTTAAGTTGGTGGGAAATTTGGTGGGGAATTTCTTATAACCTAAAACTAATCTTTAAGTTGGTGGGAAATTTGGTGGGGAATTTCTTAACCTAAAACTAGTCTTTAAAACCTAATTTTTGCTTTTGCAAAAGGTTGTTTGGACACTTGTGGGGAGGGTTTTTGGCTAGTGATTATTTTTGGGGGAGGTGAACCTCATTGCTTCACTATAAATAGCTCACTCTCCTTGCTTCATTTCACACCAAAACCTCCCAACTTCTCCACTTTGTGCTTTCTAGTGTTCTTGAGTGAGTTCTTGGGTGTTCTTCTTGAAACTCATCCTAAACCACCACACACCACCACTCTCGACCACCCCTAGATCTTAGAAAGGTAGCATAAGTTAGCTAGAAAGTGTTTGAGCAAAGGTCGACTAGTCGTTACGCCGCCGGAATTCAACTAGCTTATCGGCTTCCGACTAATCATCGGAATTAAGGTAGATACTTTATCTTAACTTTAGATTAGTATTTACTAGTTCATATTAAGGAGGTTATTATTTTGCTTAAACATGCCTAATTATGATTAAACGTGATTATGTTGGTGATTAGTGATTTTATGAACAATTAGACTTTGAAAAACACACTTAGTCATTACTATGCACGATTTGAAATTGACTTATCAAAATGCACCGTTATAATGCCCGATGGACTTTTGGAAACCTAAAATATCCAGTTATAATGCCCGAATGAAAATCGACTTTTCAAATTTACGCTGTTATGCTGTCCAATTAATTTTGGAAAAATAGCCGACTAAACTTTTCTTAAAGCAACTTCAAAATGTTTTGACTGTACTTGGACCGTTGAGATTAACCCAAGGCTAACACCCTTGAGGGTCTGTCAAAAAAGATATGCCTAGCGCTGTCTAAGAAAGGAATGGTGCCAGTAACTGCATTCGTGCGGCCATCCAGCCTGGGACTCTCCTGGTTATCTCATTTGTCTAAAGAAAGTCACCAATGAGATTTTATACCTAAAGTAACACGGTTATCGTGAAATATTTTTAAACGAAAAGTTTATCGTGAAACGATTTCTAAACGGAAGATTTTTATGTAATATGGCATGTGCATGTTTTCCGAGACGGTACGACACGACACGTTTTTCAAGAAAATGATCGATTGTTTTTACAAGAAGAAATAGAGATGAGAATGGAAATGATGCTGTAATTAAAATACTGCCATTGGAGTCCCGCCTCAGTTCCCCGGTGAGAACTGGTGGTCAAAGCTCAATGGAACTATACTATAAACAATACTGCCATTGGAGTCCCGCCTCAGTTCCCCGGGGTGAACTGGTGGTCAAAGCTCAATGGAACTATACGGTAGTGCTGTTTGAAGTTTCTCCTCAAATTCCGCGGGTGAATTTGACGGTTAGAACTTACTCAGTACAACACATAGCAAGCGGACCTCATAAACAGACTGGTGGGGATTCAGTGATATGGGTAGCCGGGACTATGTCGTGTGTGACGCGGAGTTAGCGGACCTCATACTGCAGGAGTCAGTTTATGGGTGGCCGACCCTTCGTACGGAAAGGTTGGTGACCGTTAGAACGGGGTTGTAGAACGGGCCAATAACTTTCGAGAGATGTGAGATGTTGACATGGTTGAAATTTGAAGAAGAATGCTATTATGAGAAAATGATACGAGATACTGACACTGCACTCTGATATGAAAAGAAATGGGATACTGATTTTTATTTAAGCTGCACTCTGATTTGATGTGATACTGATGCATTGACACGCATGAACTTACCGTTTTGATAAATGATTTTCAACTATTTACCTGCCAACAATATTGTTCTAGAATTGCTAGTTTAATGTTGGGGTACGGTATCTATTGAGCGTCCTCGCTCACGGTTTCGCCCTGGCATAATACCTCAATGTTGCTTCGCAACTCTGACGTATTATGCTAGATTGTCACGATGGACAGGAATACCTTTACGGAGAACACGGAGCCGGAGGAGCTGCCGGAATAGAGATCCACCAGGCGGAGGAATTTGCGGAGCCGTAGAACCCACCCAGTCTACCTTTTTGTAATCTGTGAAGGATAGACCATCTATATGTATTTTGGTTATTATTATTACTGTTTAGACCGACTTTAAATTGTAATAATAATCCATAACGCTTTTCCCAAAATGCGGGGCGTTACATTGCTAGTGGGAGTGTTGGGGTTTGCGGCTGGTGAACCACCTCTAGATAGGTCTATGAAGCTACCACCTCCAAACACAAAGTCACCATTGGCAAACCGTGGTGTGTAGCAATCATTGGTGCCAACAAAGGATTCATCGTGGATGGCTTGTTCAATTTCTTCTTCCGAACCATCATCACGAATTTCAGCTGGACCCTCCGCCATTTCACCAGTTGCCCTATCTTTCCCAAATAAAATTTGCCATTGTGGGAACATGGGAAAGGCCTTTCCATTCATCCCATTGGCTTTGGGGTGGAAGTGCACTTGTTAACAGCATACAATTTTATTGAGTAAACACTAACAATCGTGGCCGACGTATAAATGAAAGGTGGAAAAACTTGCCTTCACGTATTCATCTGACACATCCAGCGAATCCACAACGACGGAATTAGTGTCACGGCTCCAACTAAAACCGCTTAGCCTTTACATATCAGCAATCAACCCATACTTTTCCTTCCAATTTTTAACCTCTATGTTTGGGGTAGCTCTTATGGTTGTCCCGATGTTTGGTTCTTTTACTTCTTTGCAATGGAAAATGATTGTGTGCGAGCGTGCCAGAGAGAGTTTCAATCTCCTCCCTCAGATTAACTTTGGAAAACCAAATCTAATCAGGCGATTGTGTTTTATTGGTTCAATTACCTCAACTAAGAGGATTTTCTCAACAAGTGAAGAAATGTAAACCAACAAACTTAGGAAATCGAAGAACAAAAAGAAACAAGATACTTCGATTAATAAATCAAAGGTAAACTTACTTCGAAATTGTCTCCAACTTCAGATACAAGAACTTCGAACAGGTGATTGTTACAGAAACAATCGAGATTAATCCTAACTACTTCCTAATCTACTTCGAACTGAGTTCGAGGTCCTAAACTACTTCGAACTGAGTTCGAAATCCTAAACTACTTTGCCAATGAACAAACCAAGCATCAGTTTTTTGATAGCTGTTTGTTGAAGATTTGTCCCGGGCTTTTTACTCTTCAATTTCTTCTATTTATAGACGCTGCTTGCAGTTTGAACTTCCCGCTCAATAAATTTGAACTTTGGCTTGCTTCGAACTCTAACTTCGGCTTCTTCGAGTTGGCAGTTTCTTCCTTCCTCCACGTCTGAATTTAAATTCTTCCTCCAGAAGCTTTGATTTTGAATATGCACAGTTACTTAAAACTCAAATGATTATACGTTAAGGTGAATAACTGCCTTTCGCTAAGTACTCCACGTGTTATAACTGCCAATTTGCCTTGTTTCCCAATTTCATACGTGGAGTTTATGTGTTTAGCAGTTAATATCATGGTTTCAAAATCAACCTTTACGTCAGCAATGGCTTGTAACTGCCAATAACTGTTTTTCATCTTTGAACACAATACGACATCGTATTTAATCAAATATATTCGTTTAATCCAGTGTGTCTTTATCAACAAGTAATTGCCAACGTTTGGCATTTTCGATTACGTGTCAATTAATTATTGGATTTGTTAATGTTATATGTAAACATACCCCCCACATTAACATCTTTGTTCAAGGAACTTGAATAAGTGTTAATGTGCTTTTTGCCACCTCGAATTCCTGTAAACTTCCAAAGTAGAAGTTATTGGCAGTTCTCATCACTTCCAATGATGCAGTTATAATTGATTCTTACGGTCCCTGTGAGAGGTTCATGGAAAATGGGCAATTAACACCCACGTTCTCCACTTACAAAAATTTGAATCGTTTCAAATTCAGATTTTAAGTTATAAAAGCACTCAATCACTGGTAAAATTAATCACCAATTTTTGTTCTAAACTTGCTTTCATCTCCTTAAACTCAACTTAACCATGGCTGACATTTCTAATACCCAAAATGCCTTCGAACACTTGGTTCTTCAAGACCCGATCCCTGTCAATACTAGAAATGCTGTTACGCCAATTGTTGGTGAAATTCGAAGAGATTGTTTTTATACAGTGGCTCAAGTGAGCAACTCTGAGCCTATCGATCCAAGGAATCTGGTGAAGCTGGACTATTTTGAGGTACCTCATTGTCCATTCTTGCAGCCAAACTTTCCAGTGTTTCCCTTTCTGATTGAGTAAACCCCCTTCGAAGAGATTCTTCAGAATTTTCTCTTCGAAGCCTGTTAAACCTTGGGTTGAACTTATCACCCCCATTATGATTCTCATTGGTGGCATATTCTTCCATTTGGAAACTAGTATACCTCCTTTGCAATTTCCTCTTCTGAGTTCTTGTCAGTATAGGAATCATTTGAGGTGTTTTGGTCTTTGGATCTCTAACCACTACCCATTGACCAGCAGGAGTGTTTGGAGGTTTAACCATCTTGTTTTCAACTTTAGAAGGGGTTTTATATCCCTGGAAGAGTTTTGGTTTAACTTTCTTCAAAAACCAATCAGGAACTCCTTTTACCAAGGTGAATTGTTCCCTTTCTCCTTCATTTTCTTGGCCCATTCGGGCCTTTCCAGTGTTAACCTTCTTCAAAGGAGGATAATCCCTCTTGGAGGCTGGTGGAACTGGACTAGAAGGTACATTTCTCTTCGAAACTGGCCAAGGCTTCTCATTTTTCCATGATTTGGGCTTATCCAGGGTTTTCTTTCATTATTCTAATCCAAAGCCTTTCTTTCCATCCTTTTTGGAAAGAAATCAACCCCCTGTCGATCCAAATTTTTGAAAATCAAATAATTAGCCCTGCATTCCATGCACAAACATTCCAAAAAGGATGCTTCAAGCATGGGAAGATGAGATTGCTTAAAACCCTTTTTAGAGGAACTTCCCGATGCAAAATTTTGCCGGTAAGTCTTCCCATCATCACTTCGAAGTTGGCCAATTTTTGGCTTTCCTCTTCCAAATTGTACAGAGTTCATCCCAACATGAACTCGCCTGTTTTGCCATACCTCCTGAACTGTTTTAGCCAAAGCAGTTGGCACATTGGTATTAGCAGTCACTTCTTCAATCTTTGGAAATGGATCTGTGTCTATTCCCATAGTCTTTTCTGGAAACATGATCCTTCCCTTCTTAATTTGCTCCTGAACCCTGTCACGGAAAACATTACAATTCTTAGTTGAATGAGTCCAAGAAGCATGCCATTTGCAATAATTCTTTCCTTTTGTTTCTTCCAAAGTAGGAAGTTTAACATTTTCAGGAAGTTTGATAAACTTTTTCTTTAAAAGGTAATCAAAAATTTCATCTGCTTTAGAAACATCAAATGAATATACTTTGCTAATTGCTTTCTTATTAGTCCTTGGTGCTATAGAAGAATCCTTTCGAATTAAACATTCACACACACAAGGGTCATGCTCTATAATTTCAGCAGCATCAATTTCATAAGTGGAGTCTTTATAATAGGTTGAATAAGAAGAGTTATTCCTATCGATATCTTCTTCTAACAAAGATTCATATCTAGAAGCTTTGTAAGTTAAATCAACCAAATCTCTGAACTCAGTAGAATCGAACTTCTTCCTAAGTTCTCTACTTAAGCCATCTTGTGCTATTCTCACAAATTCAACTTCTGGTAATTGAAGTTTGCACTTGTTTCTAGCCTTTTTAAATCTAGCAATAAATTGTGTAGCCTTTTCATCAAGCTTCTGCTTTAATCTTGCTAAATCAGCCATAGTGACTGCAGGTTCAGTTTGATAAAACTGTGCACAAAATAATTCTTCCATCCTTTGCCAATTTGGAACTGACTCTGGTGTTAAATTAGAATACCATTCGAAGGCTGTTCCTGTCAAAGAATTAGAAAACAATTTCAACTTAATGAACCCATTATTGCCTAACTCTTTACATTGAACCGTAAACATGGCAATATGCTCAGTTGTTGATTGTTTTCCATCCCCATGGAATAAAGTAAAATCTGGGATTTTAAACCCCCTAGGGACTTCGAACTGCCTATCTATCCATTCTGGATAAGGCTTTCTATAAATTTGGGTTTGTACCCCTCGGTTTAGAGGTCCATATACTTCTTGCATGAGGCCTACTATTTCATCTCGAAGGGCTGGACGTTCACCTAGAGGTACCCTTGAATTAACAGGTGGTTCCCAAGTAGCATTTCTAGGCATGTGATCTTCTGGAAACCTCTGAAAAGGATCATCAAAAGGCCTATGTTGCTTGAAACCTCTTTCTTGCTTTGCAAGAGGTTCATATAAGTAGTTCGAATGCACCCTTCCTATCTCTGGTATCCCTGCGTACTTAGGAATTCCAATCTCTGGATTAGGCCTTTTTGCACTGGTCCTATCCTTCTCATAAAAATGATTTCCAGGAGTAAATACATACTCATCAAACCCGTAATCATTGTTTTTAAAACCCTTATCCTCATTTAAACCATCAAAGTTTGGTTCGAATGGGACATTAATGTTTTGTTTGAACACTTTCTTAGGTTTAGGAGTTTGATAATCATGAGTTTTTGCAGGTTCATACCAAGATTCTGGTATATCATCTACATTTATAGGCCCTTTTCCAGGCCTTGACTTAAATTTGCTTGTACTAGCTTCTCCTTTATCCTTCTCAAATGAAGGCAAAGGATCATGCCTAAGCCCTGATTGCTCTTCTAATTTTTGTAACATAAGCTTCTGGGTCTGAGCCAGTTCTCTAAATGTAGCAATCATTTTAGCAAACTGACTAGATGACACATTTCCTCCAATTTCTGGATTCTTTGGGTCATCAACATGTACAGTTTTGTTATTCCTAGTATTCATTCGAGAAGTCTGGCCAATTCCCACATTTAAGTCTTGACCAGTACGAGTTTCTGGGCCTGTTTGAAGGCCTTCCACTTGTTCATTCTCTCTAGACTTAATTTTGTTCTCATCTTCTGGTGTTTGGCCAACCTGAGAATCATCTGCTTGCTTCCTAAGTTTTGGAGTCATTCAACACTTTCAGGTGTCCCACCAGGTGTGCCAAAAAATGTGTTTGGTTCTTTTACTTCTTTGCAATGAAAAATGATTGTGTGCGAGCGTGCCAGAAAGAGTTTCAATCTCCTCCCTCAGATTAACTTTGGAAAACCAAATCTAATCAGGCGATTGTGTTTTATTGGTTCAATTACCTCAACTAAGAGGATTTTCTCAACAAGTGAAGAAATGTAAACCAACAAACTTAGGAAACAAAAAGAAACAAGATACTTCGATTAATAAATCAAAGGTAAACTTACTTCGAAATTGTCTCCAACTTCAGATACAAGAACTTTGAACAGGTGATTATTACAGAAACAATCGAGATTAATCCTAACTACTTCCTAATCTACTTTGAACTGAGTTCGAGGTCCTAAACTACTTCGAACTGAGTTCGAAATCCTAAACTACTTTGCCAATGAACAAACCAAGCATCAGTTTTTTGATAGCTTTTTGTTGAAGATTTGTCCCGGGCTTTTTACTCTTCAATTTCTTCTATTTATAGACGCTACTTGCAGTTTGAACTTCCCGCTCAATAAATTTGAACTTTGGCTTGCTTCGAACTCTAACTTCGACTTCTTCGAGCTGGCAGTTTCTTCCTTCCTCCACGTCTGAATTTAAATTCTTCCTCCAAAAGCTTTGATTTTGAATATGCACAGTTACTTAATCAAACTCAAATGATTATACGTTAAGGTGAATAACTGCCTTTCGCTAAGTACTCCACGTGTTATAACTGCCAATTTGCCTTGTTTCCCAATTTCATACGTGGAGTTTATGTGTTTAGCAGTTAATATCATGGTTTCGAAATCAACCTTTACGTCAGCAATGGCTTGTAACTGCCAATAACTGCTTTTCATCTTTAAACACAATACGACATCGTATTTAATCAAATATATTCGTTTAATCCAGTGTGTCTTTATCAATAGGTAATTGCCAACGTTTGGCATTTTCGATTACATGTCAATTAATTATTGGATTTGTTAATTTTATATGTAAACACCCGAGCAACATCTTATGGAGTAAAATCTCCACTGCCCCGAAAAAGCCCGACTTGAAACCGTTTTCGGCTTTCCATTTGAGCCCGTCTTTGAACTCTTCAAGCATGCATACAAGGAGGGCTTCCTCCTCCTTCAAAGTCCAAAGCCTCTAGCTTTGTTTCTCCTTTTCATTCCCATCATTGGCCTGTTCCTTCCCCTTTCCCTTTGATGGCTTAGATTTGGAAGTTTGTTGGGAATCCATTGGGTCCAATAAGCTGCTGTTTTTAATTTGATTTATTTATTTTAACAGGAAACTTTAGTAACAAATATCACATAATCGAATAAGTAATTGAATAGAACGGCATAAAATCCACACACAATAGTCATTACAATGACAAGATTACATGGAGAACATGTCTATGAATAAGATTACAATACAATAGTCATTAAAAAGATAAAACTTATAACTACTCCCTAGTCGGAACGTTAGCTAACCAATGGTTATACATTTGAGTTGCCAAGTTATCTCCCATTTAGGTCCATTGGTTGGTTGGCTCGATGGTGTCAATGTACTCATCTGGTGGGACTGTATGCACATTGGCCTGTTCCCAAGCAGTGTATTATTGTTTAATGGGACCAACTTCCATTTCACGCTTGATAAGGTTGTGGAGAAGGCAACAGGTTATGACTATGCAACATTGAAACATCTCTCAACCACATTTCGTGTAAGGACCCGTGTTTTTAATTATTTTTCTAAAAATAAAGTTGGAAAAATGTGAGGAATTGATTAAAATGTTTAAGTGTTAGATAATGAGCGTATTTGACTAGTTGGGGCCTTTATGCTATACACAAGTCAATACAAGGGTTGGGGGTGTAATAATTTAAAGTGTATGTATTTGTGGTGTGTGAGAGGAGTGAGAGAGCACACTCCCTCCCAACATCAGCCAACACCTCTCTTTCTAAGCCTCCATTTTCTTCATTGCTTCCAACAAATTCTCCCACAAATTTCACAAATCCACTAACCCCTTGCACAAATCCTTCAACCTTTGATCTTTGGAGCTTGATATCTTCTTGTCTTGGCTTTGAAGAAGCTAGGGCTTGGAGTCAAGTTGGGTCTTGAGCTTTTCTTCTTTGAGGTAGGGAAATATCTAACTATTTTAAGTGTAAATGTTGTGTGTGTGTGTGTGTGTACATAGACTCTTGATTGATTCACCAACTTTTGTCTTGTGTATTTCATTGAGAAAATCTTGTTTAGTTCTCAAATTGAGCTATTAGGTGCTATCCCTTGGTTCATATATGATTCCTCACTCAATTTGATTGTTACTTAGTCTTAATCTTGCACCAAATCCATTATTGGCTTGTAATTTGAAGGAACCCATTTGGGACCCCATTGTCTACTCAAATCTTTGAGTAAATGCTTGATTCTTGTTGATTAATGTTTCCTTGATCAAATTGACTATTAAATTATCTCCCTCCATCCAATTCCATTGATATTTGGTTTTGAAATCATCCAATTTGGAGCTGTATAGCAAAATCTCCAAAAATCCCATTTTTTGCACTTTTTCTGGTTGCTCTCTGCAAAACCCTCCCGGGCGGGAATCACGGCCGCCCTGGGCGGTTTTGACAGATTGGTGGACAACTTTCGTTTTGTTGTTCCGGCCTATCCCCATGCACTTGTTTGGCCCTTAAACATGTTTTTCACTTGTGTTGGGACATTTTCAACCTTGGTAACACTTTGGTATCTATTGATGATGGGGAATGAATGATGACACTTGTTATGTGACTAAAGATGAGTTTAGAGAGGACACGGTTCACACATTGGTGTTTTGCATGTATTAGGAACGAGTGGAGAGTCCAGGACACTTGGGAAAGGGTTGAGTGACATGCGAGTCATAGGGAATATCAAGTTGAATATATGTATGGATAAGTGATAATGTG
>CM037159.1:22517515-22547309 GCA_020921065.1 Vaccinium darrowii
AGACCTTTATGTATCATGTTGTTGACTTTGACTATTCTACTTGGACTTTGACGTGGGCGTGGACTTGTTGACAGTCCAGGTGGATTTTCTTAATGGATATTCTTTTAAAATTTTGAGGGCGTGACAACTTGGTATCAAAGCAGTAGGTTCGAAAACCTAAAAACCATGGGGAGACTCTAAGTCTCAGGATTTAAAACCAATACATAAAATTTTTACTAAGTCATGTTTTCTCATACATTGTGTGTGCTTGTGTGACATTCATGAACATGGAGCATCATGTCGCACCTTGATGGTATAAATAAGTATCTTGTGAGTTGTGTACCCGTGTTAAGAAGCATTAGAGGGTTGGACCTCATTTGAGATTGTGTTGGGCTTAACGATAAATCTTTCTTTCTTATATTCTTATTAGAGAGATGGCACCAAAGAGAAGAGCTACACGTGCTAGGGGTGCTATGGGGGGACGAACCACTAGGCGTGGTAGAGGCGGTAGGGTGCAAGATGAGGCTAGTGCTCATGATGAAAGGGCGGAGAATGAGGTGAGCCAACCGGGGGAAACCGACAATTGGGATGAGCGAGAAACAAAGGCTAGACACGACAGGCGAGAGCAAGAAGTCAATCAAACCAGCCAATTAGCGGCCGAAATTGTGGCGGCCCTTGCAGCCCAAAACCTTTTGAAAACACCATCAGCGGGTTCGGACGCTAGGGAATGCATGAAAGATTTTTGTCATATGGATGCACCAACGTTTGATGGGGATACTAGTGACCCACTTAGGCCGAACCATTGGCTTGCCGATATCCATAAACTTTTTACCGCACTCGGGATCAACGATGACACAACTCGGGTAAATCTGGTGGCTTGTCAATTGACTAAAGATGCGAATGAGTGGTGGGATTCAGTTTTGGCACTTAGGAAGGATACACAGAAATTGGATAGGTTGGCACGGGGTGTAGAGGAACCGGATGTTGAGAACATGACGTGGGCCAAGTTTGAAGCAATCTTTAAGGCTCAATACTTTCCGGAATCACTTAAGGACCAACTTAGGGACCAATTTGAGAACTTGAAGAAAGGGGACATGCCTATTTCGGAGTACTCCATGAGAGTCCAACAACTATCTCGTTTCGCGCCGGAATTGGTTAACACCGAGGAGGGAAAGTGTAAGAGATTCTTGAAAGGGTTGGAGAATCCACTTAGGAGCCTAGTGATCGCATCGCGTTGCAAAAACTTTTGCCGAGATGGTAGAGATGGCTAGGACGCTTGAAGTTTCGAGTGTGGCATCGAGTGGGGGGAAGAAAGAAGTAACTAGACCGACACAAACCACCACTAGTGCACCATCCGGCTTTCATGGAGAGCAAGGGCATAAGAGGTCTCGAGATCCATACCAAGCTTCGCATTGCCAATCGGGTTTCCGGGTGCCTTCTTCTTGGGGTTCTGGGGTGGTTCGGCTCGACCACCGTTGCTAAACTTAGTAAATGCGAGTTTTGGTTATCAGAGGAGAAGTTCTTGGGTCATGTGGTATCGAAAGATGGGGTGTCCGTGGATCCGGGAAAGATTGAATCGGTATTGAATTGGGAGCGTTCGAAGAGTGTCTTCGAGATTCAGAGTTTTTTGGGTTTGGCAGGGTATTACCGTCGTTTTGTGCTAGACTTCTCCCGTTTGGCTGCTCCGATGACTATATTAACTCGCAAAGGGACGAAATTCGTGTGGGATGACAAGTGTGAAGCGGCATTTAATGAATTGAAGAAGCGTTTGACCACCGCACCGATCCTAATTGTGCCCGAGCGTGGAGTTGGCTATTCCGTTTATTGTGATGCCTCGCAGGAGGGACTTGGATGTGTTTTGATGCAAAATGGGAAGGTGGTAGCGTACAATTCACGGCAATTGAAGGATCACGAGCGTAATTACCTGACTCACGACTTAGAAGTTGCGGCGGTTATATTTGCATTGAAAAGTTGGAGGCATTACCTCTATGGTGAAAAATTTGAAGTGTTTTCGGATCATAAAAGCTTAAAGTACTTATTTTCACAAAAAGAACTTAACTTGCGCCAACACCGTTGGATGGAGCACATGGAGGACTACGACTTTGAGTTGCAATATCACCCAGGGAAAGCGAATGTAGTAGCGGATGCGCTAAGTCGAAAACTCGCACAATTGGCGAATCTAGCAATCGACGAGTGGAAAATGATGAAGGACTTGGGGTTTTGCGCGTTGCATTGTCAGGAGGTCCGCGAGGGAGTAACCTTATGTAATTTGACGGTCTAATCAACTTTATCCAATCGGGTTATTGAAGCTCAACAAGCAGATGAGGAAGCGAGTAACTTTCGGGTCAAATTTCTTAGCGGGGAAGCACCGAGTGGGTGGATGATTCACGCCGACCAAAGTTTACGTTTCAAAGGCAAGCTATTCGTACCTATCACGTGTAGGGATGAGATTTTACGAGAATTTCATCATTCACCATTGGCCGTGCATCCAAGTGGGACGAAAATGTATCATGATTTACATAGACAATTTTGGTTGCCGGGGATGAAACGGGACGTGGCTACTTTTGTATCGCAGTGTCTTACGTGTCAACAAGTAAAAGCGGAGCATCAACGACCAGCGGGAGAATTACAACCGTTACCGGTAGCCGAGTGGAAGTGGGAAAACGTGACCATGGATTTCGTGACGGGTTTACTGAGATCGCCGAGGGGGCATGGCGCCATATGGGTTATTATTGATCGATTCACAAAGAGTGCTCACTTTTTGCCTATTCAAGTCACCGATTCGGATGAGACACTTAGTCGTTTGTATATCCGGGAGATTATTCGACTTCACGGGATTCCGGTATCGATTGTGTCTAATAGAGATCCACGTTTTACAGCTCGTTTTTGGCAAAGCTTGCAAGCCGCGCTTGGAACAAACTTGTTGTTTAGCACTGCGTATCATCCACAAACCGACGGGCAATCCGAGAGGACGATTCAAATTTTGGAAGATACGCTACGAGCTTGCGTGTTAGACTTTCGGGGTAGTTGGGAGGATCACTTACCGTTAGTCGAGTTTGCCTACAACAATAGTTACCAATCGTGTAGATCACCGGTGTGTTGGACCGAATTGGGGGAAGCAACGCTAGCGGGGCCCGAGTTGGTAAAAGAAACTGCCGAGAACATGAGATTGATTTGCCAAAGACTTAAGGCCGCGCAAGAAGCAACAACCGAGAAGGTCAAGGTGATTCATCAACTCTTATTAACCGCTCAAAGTCACCAAAAGAGTTATGCCGATCGCCGGAGACGTCCGTTATCTTTTGAAGTGGGGGATCATGTGTTTCTCAAAATATAACCGCGTCGGGGCTTGACACGTTTTGGGCAAGGGGGTAAACTATCACCACGATATATTGGGCCATTTGATATCATCGAGAAGATTGGAGAGGTCGTGTATCGCTTGGCGTTACCACCGTGATTATCGGGGATTCACGATGTCTTTCACGTTTCAATGTTAAAGAAATACGAGCCGGATCCGTCACACGTGTTAGAATGGTCCGAATTAGAGCTTGAGGCCGACGCGTCTTATGGGGAAAAGCCAATACGGATTATGGATACGCAAGAGAAAACTCTTATGTGTGAGAGGAGTGAGAGCACACTCCCTCCCCAACATCAACCAACACCTCTCTCTCTCTCTCTAAACCTCCATTTTCTTCATTTCTTCCAACAAATTCTCCCACAAATTCCACAAATCCACTAACCCCTTGCACAAATCCTTCAACCTTTGATCTTTGGAGCTTGATATCTTCTTGTCTTGGCTTTGGAGAAGCTTGGGTTGGTGATTTCTAGAGTTTGAAGAAGCTAGGGCTTGGAGTCAAGTTGGGTCTTGAGCTTTTCTTCTTTGAGGTAGGGAAATATCTAACTATTTTAAGTGTAAATGTTGTGTGTGTGTGTGTACATAGACTCTTGATTGATTCACCAACTTGTGTCTTGTGTATTTCATTGAGAAAATCTTTTTTTGTTCTCAAATTGAGCTAAATGTGCTATCCCTTGGTTCATATATGATTCCTCACTCAATTTGATTGTTACTTAGTCTTAATCTTGCACCAAATCCATGTATTGGCTTGTAATTTGAAGAAACCCATTTGGGACCCCATTTTCTACTTAAATCTTTGAGTAAATGCTTGATTCTTGTTGATTAATGTTTCCTTGATCAAATTGAGTATTAAATTATCCCCCTCCATCCAATTCCATTGATATTTGGCTTTGGAATCATCCAATTTGGAGTTATATAGCAAGATTCCCCAAAATCCCATTTTTGGCACTTTTTCAGGTTGCTCTCTGGAAAATCCGCCTGCGCGGGAATCACGGCCTCCCTGGGCAGTTTTGACAGTTTGGTGGACAACTTTCGTTTTGTTGTTCCGACCTATTCCCATGCATTTGTTTGGCCCTTAAACATGTTTTTCACTTGTGTTGGGACATTTTCAACCTTGGTAACACTTTGGTATCTATTGATGATGGGGAATGAATGATGACACTTGTTATGTGACTAAAGATGAGTTTAGAGAGGACACGGTTCACACATTGGTGTTTTGCACGCATTAGGAACGAGTAGAGAGTCCGGGACTCTTGGGAAAGGGTTGAGTGACATGCGAGTCATAGGGAATATCAAGTTGAATATATGTATGGATAAGTGATAATGTGAATGTGAAATGATTGACACGGGGCCCGAAAGGGTATGCCCGGAGTGACACGGGGCCCACTAGGGGATGCCAGGAGTGACACGGGGCCTATATGGCATGCCCGGAAAATAATAAAATGATTAAGAGGAATGAGATACATATGGTAAACGTGTAGGACACTTGTGGTGTGTCGGGTACAAGTCGGGCACGAGTTGAGCACGAGAGACGGTAGTAGATGGAATCTAATAGCCTATGTGTTGTTTACAAGTCCTTTAACTTTAAAACTCTCCCAACTCTTGTTCCGTGGTTTATGTTTCTTGGTCTATTACCCATGTTCACTTCATTTCATTTAGAATTTTTAGACCTTTCTCTACTAGGCTAGTGTAGCTCAACCTATAAATTTTTCAGGTACCCATCAAGGAGCATGATCATAGAGTGCTTGGAGTGCATGCATGCATTATTTTGAAAGTTTATGGAAGAGTTATACAATCATCTTAGAAGTAGTATTTTTGCCAAGATGATTTTGTAACTTGTCTAAGTCTTCTCTTTTGACAATGGGTCGTAAACTTACTTAAAACTTATGTACGTGTATATTTGGGGCTCGGGTGCCCATAGACCTTTATGTATCATGTTGTTGAGTTTGACTATTCTACTTGGACTTTGACGTGGGCGTGGACTTGTTGACCGTCCAGGTGAATTTTCTTAATGGATATTCTTTTAAAATTTTGAGGGCATGATATTTCGAGCGCTTGAGTGCTTCATGTTGAAATACTCCTCCCGGCTTTGGGGTTGGTGACCTTGCCTCCAAATGTTAATGTGGTATCGTTGACCCTTATACGGGGCTAACAATCCCTGCCCGTTTGTGTAACCGGCATCAACGAGGTAGTAATGACCTACAAAACGCATTGACTTCTATGTGATTACGTTGGGAAAAGTGTGGAGCTATTATGTTGTGTAAATCAAAGTTATTATAGTGATGTACCCTGTGGAATTCTCAACCCATGTGGCCTTATCAACGCGTTGCGAAGCACTCTCGAGGCTATGGAGGATACTTCCCAACCAGACAACGCGTATATGAATCTTAGGTTTCGACTACAAACTCCTAAGACATTTGTTGCGTAGTCTCCCTTCCTTGACCTATATCGTGCCCTGTCTTCCGCTGCTAGCATGACAGGTACAAAAGGTACCGTCTAAAGCCCCTAGGCAATTCTGTTACGCAAAGATTTTAGTACTAATATATTCAAAATAAGGTAGAAAGTGAAGTGGAAACATTTATATGCAATTAGATAAGTGAGTTTACCTCAAACCACTTCCACCTACTATCTGGCTCATTAGCGGGAACTGGTTGGGGATGATACCACAATTGATTGTATAGTCACAAGACCACCAATAAAACAGCATTGAAATGCCTACTAACTGTTTCCCTGGACCGCACGAAATGGAACTTCGTTAGCCTATTCTTGTTATGGTGCGCGAGGATTCATGAGAAAATAGCAACTTTCTCAACGACTGTGACGTTCCTAGAGTTTTGTAAGCCTCCTTCGTCTAGTAAATGGCACAACCTCATGAATGTATGCCTATTTACCCTCAATTGGTCGTGGCAATTTTTGTCATCACCGCGTACTAACCTATTAAGGGCGTCTACTTGGTTTTGGTAGACATTAGGGTTCAAACGAAGACGGGGCATTCGTCGAATCCTTTAGTCCATCAAGTTCTTAATTAACATGTATAGCATGAGAGTAGTATTGACTACTCTCATGAAACATACGATTGCTATCAAAGCATTATGTTTTGCCTTCTTCCTTCTTTCACGGTTTGTTAGTCTTGCCATCTGTTTTCGACAAAAACATCTTACGAAATTAGGGGGTAACCCAAATCGATTTAAATTCAGTAAATAAGGCCAAACATTTGTCGATTTAAACCTTACTAAGAAATTAGGGCAATCTCTTAAAACAAATGCATGCAAACAATAATTCTCGTACGTAAAAAAAAATAACCAAAAAACATGCTGCACACCTCAAAAATCAAATCACAATGACATATTAGGACAACTAAAAATGCCCCAAATTATAGCAAACTGTGAACCCAACAATTTAAGCCCATAACTCCGTTCAAGCTTCTTATTAAGCCAAGATAAATCTATTCACACGACGCACAAATTAGGGCAAAACAATACCCACCGTCATTTAGTGCAAAAAAAAACACTCAAACCCCAAATCAGATCCAATAAACTGGGTTGTCTAATCATTTTTCTATGGGTTTCGAACAAACATCATCATTTACGGCAAAAATGAACTCCAAAACCACCAATCAGATCGAACACACCGGGTTTTCGAATCTCAACCCCCATGGGTTTCTAACAAACAATATCAATTAGGGCACAAAATCAAGTCCAAAACCCCCAATCGATCCTAAACACTGGGTTTTCAAATCACAACCCCCATGGGTTTCTAACAAACAACATCAATTAGGGCACAAAATCAAGTCCAAAACCCCCCAATCGATCCAAAACACTTGGTTTTTCAATGGGTTTCGAAGAAGCAACTTCAAACAGATTAAAAATGGTTTGTTTACATACCTAAAATTAGGTTGAAATCGAGTTGATGAAGATGAACAACGAAACCCCAAACCGATCGACTCCTCTCTCTCGTCACTGCCTCTCTCTCTCTTCTCTGTTGGAAACCCATAGAAAAATGGATATCGTATGCACAACCCCCAAATCACCTGGATTTGGAGGGGTAGAAATGGCAGAGATAAACCCAAATCGACCCTCATTAGCCAACGACAGGGTCAACCCTGTCGTTAGCAAATCCAGTTGCAGCCTGATATAGACTCTCAATAGTGTTCCAAATCCAGGGCAAATTTTGCCATTCAAATGGGGTATTAGGGTGGGCCCGGGATTACATATCCGGGTGGAACCCAAATCCGGGTGCCTACTCCCTCATCCAAACAGGGCTTGGGATGCTGGGTGAGAATTACTCCACGAAGACTAAAGGAATGAATATATCGTAGTCATAGTAGAAAAGTTAATACTACTACTATATCGTAGTAGACAAGTTAATACAAGAGTCTCACAACCTTTATGCCATCAAAATTAGGGAAAGACATACAATACACATTTCTATTTGGTTGTGTACTATATGCACTCTTAAAAATATTACGAATCGATTATCTCTTATGAATAAAAAGTTACAATTTTTTTGTATAAAAATTACGAGATGGAAAAAAATGTTACGAATCATATTGCTCAAAAGTTGCAAGACACTAAAAAATTTTACGATTTGTCATAAAGTGGCACACTATGGAACATACAAAGTGCATATGGTACACATCTTTGATATGTGTGTATTGTAGCAATTCGATTTTTTTTTCTTTCCCAGCAACTGAACTTGGCCTTACCATTCTAATACTAACCTAAAATAACTACAATTTAGAGAATTTTAATTAGGCATCCTATACCAATATTATTATTATGATTCCACCCTATGAGATTTGAATCTTTATGATTCCATTCTGTAAATGGATAATTGGACTATTGTGCCCTTATTCCTTTTTCAATAATAGGGGTTTCAATAAAAATAAAAAATATAAAAAACAAACATTCCATTTATCACTTACCACTGCCATAAATTCTTTACTAACCTACCACCATAATTTGGAAAAACTATTGTTTTCCATCTTCTGCAAAACTGCCGCTCACTATTCTCTCTCTCTCCTCTCTTCCCTTGTCCTACTGTCCCCCTCCTCCTCCGACCAATGACGGCGACCACGATGATTATGGATAGTACACCTCTCTGGTTTGTTGGCGATGGCGACCACGCGACCTCGTTAGGCGACAACAACTCCGGGTTTGAATATTTATGATCAGACTATCCAGATCATCAACCATCTTCAGTCTGTAAGGCAGCGGCGGCGACGATGATGACGACGACTTCGGGTTCGTAGGTCTCGACATCGAGTTTCTACCCATTGATGATGATTGGTCTGTACAAAAAAGATCGCATTGCCGTTTGGCATAGATCTCGTCAATCATCTTTGCAGATCACGATGTGATTTGCTGTTTTGATTCTTGTGATTTGCTATTTTGATTCTTGGCAAACATAGTCAAAAAGTTTCATGGTATATGTTTGTACTTGAGGTTTCATGGTGTATTTCTGAAACTTATGATTCATGGCAAGTGATTGTACCTATTTTCATGGTGCATTGATTCTCATCGGTGTATTACGCAAGTTGCTATTTTCAAATCCTTCATATTTTTTTCCGATTCAACGGTATTTTTTTTTTTTTCGATTCAATGCTGTGGTGTTTTTTCGAGACAATAATAATGATAAGTTAATAAGCCATGTTCATGTCTTTTAAGAGATGATTATTTCATATGATGATTATGGTTTATTGATTTACCATATGGGTGATTTAATACAGTAAAAGTGGTAAATTAATAAATCATGTTCACGTGTCCTATAGAAGAGAGTTATTTTCACATAGTGAATATGGTTTATTGTTTTACCACTTCAGTGGAAAAGTGATAAATTAATGAACTATGTTCACATGTCCTTTTAAAGAGGTTTATTTATACACAATGAATATGGTTTATTATTTTATCACTTCAGTGATTTCACATAATAAACATGATAAATCAACATAGTGTTCATGATAAAAAAAATTTACCAAGTTTTTAGGTCAAAATTTCATGAATATTTATTTTAATTTTTTTTTTTTTTTGAGATATTAGGTGTGAGAAGATTAGGAGATAGAATTATAAGATTAGGAAAGAGAGGTTTTTCAAGGTAGGAGAGAGAGATTGAGATAAATTAGGAAAGATTATGAGAGAAATATTAGGAAACTAGGAGAGAGAATTATTAGAAAAATTAGGAGAGAAATATTAGAAAAATTAGGAGAGAGAAAGGTTGTTTTGGGGTTTATTTAAATTTCAGGATGGAACCATAAATATTCAAATCTCATAAAATGGAATCATAATGATCTTTTTTGTACAGGATGCCTAATTAACTCTCCCTACAATTTAAATTAATTGGCGTTCATTTTGTGTTATATTTGCCTATTCTGAACGGAAAATCTAAAATTCTGTCCAAGTAGTAAATAAGCATATGATTTCCACCAAGCAAGCCTATTCACCTGTGACTTATAAAGATTGTTGGTAATAATAAGTTGAACCAAAAGGTCCTTAAAATTCTATGTTGTACACCATGTTAGTAGGGATGGGAATTTCCACCAACCCGTTGGAATCCGATCAGCTCCCCGATCCGAATGGATCAGCGTTTTGGAGATCTGTTTGGAGGCTAGGTCGGATTTGGGGATTTTTTTAAAAAAAAAATTCGGGGATCGGATCGGAGGCAGGTAGAAGTGTATCCCTGCTCCGAATCCGATCTGATCCGTCCCTGAATCCCCGTTTTATATTTTATTATTATTATTATTATTATTATTATTATTATTATTATTATTATTATTATTATTTATGTAATTAGGGTTTGAGAAACACTGTAAAACTACGCACAAACAAAACATGTCTCACTCTCATTCCTCTCCTATCCTATTCTCTTCTCTTCAATCTTCTCAGTTCTCACAAACTCACAACTGCCGCAATCACCACAGCCACCATTCACCCACCGGCCGCCGACTTACCAGTCACCAGGTTCTCTCTCTCTCTCTCTCTCTCTCTCTCTCTCTCTCTCTCATATTGGCTCCATACGATCCGACGATCCCTCTCGAGTCTCGATCGATCTCTCTAACTCTCTCTATCTCTCGATCCCTCTCAACTCTCTCTCTCTCTCTCTCTCTCTCTCTCTCTCTCTCTCTCTCTCTCTCTATTGGCCCGTTTGTGTGAAGGTGGTACAGGTTACCCATTTTTGGCTTGAATATTGGCCCCATACCCGTTTGATTCACTGGCCATGTATTTGCTTGTATAATCTCTGTTTCATACATGTTAAACATATATGTTTTCTGATTGTTTTTTGCAATTACTTGTGAATGTCTAATCTCTTCTTCTCGATCTTTGTTTTAGTGAACCCTAATTATGGAGATGAGATCCCCACATGCGGTACCCTCCCACTCGTCAACCCCAAGGTAAGGGCTTTGCTTGGGTTGGTTTGGTTTTTGTCTTATAAAAATTGTGTGATACTGTGATTTTTTAGAACAGCTATGATTTAGAGTAAAAAATGTATTCATTCTTATTCTGCTTGGTTTTTGTCTTATAAAAAGTTTGGTTTTGTGTTATGAACATGCAGTTTGCCGATTCGGGAAGATCACTCTTCGTCAACTCAAGTTGAATCCAATGAACTTTCACAAGCAGATTCAGAGTCAATTCCCGCTGATGGACCCAAGGAGTACACTTCTGAAGGTGATGAAATTTTGTCGCAACGTACTTTAAGGAGTGAACATTGGCCTAGTTTTCACAAGATAAAACTTAAGACAACAGGTGCATATAAAGCAAGGTGCTTATATTGTAAAAAAAGTTGGTTGGGAATTCTAAGAGTGGAACGACACGTTTGGGAGATCACCTTAAATCATGTTTCAAAAAATAGTTGGTTGATGGCAAGCAAAAGATTTTAACACCTAGTCTTATGGTTGGGGAGGGAAAAAAGGCAACCTTGAAATTTATAGCTTTGACCAAGAAATTGCTAGGAAACAACTAGCTTACATGATCATAATGCATGAATACCCTCTATGCATGGTGGAACATGTTTGGTTTATGAAATTTTGTTTTGCTCTACAACCGGCCTTTAAAGTTGTTTCTTAAAACACTATCAAGAGTGATATTTTGAAGATATATGACGTTGAAAAGGGTAAGACAATGAAGCTTATGGAAAGGAATAGAAGTAGAATTTCCTTGACAACCGATATGTGGACAGCCAACAATCATAAAAGACGGTTTATCGTTATCACGACACATTTCGTCGATGATTCTTGGAAGTTACAAAGCCGCACTCTAAGGTAAATTCTTAATGTTAGTATTTTAACTTTATGCTAGCTTTTTTAGCTTTGTTGTTGTTATTAATGTTTTCTACTATATTCAATACTTATAGTATGTGTTTTAATTTAGGTTTGTGTATGTGCCATGTCCGCACACAGTGGAAGTGATGTGTGAGGTGTTGATGGAGACGTTTTTGGAGTGGAATATTGATAGGAAATTGTCTACTTTGACAGTTGACAATTGTACTAGCAATGATGCAATGATTAGTTTACTGTTGGAAAAATTTGATGGTGAACATATGTGGGTTAAGGGTTTCTTTCACGTACGATGTGCTGCCCGTATTATTAACTTGATTGTGAAGGATGGTTTAGATGTCGTTAAGTCATCGATTGAAAAGGTTAGAGATAGTGTTGCATATTGGACAGCAACTCCAAAGAGAAAGGAGCAGTTTGAGGAGGCAGCTCGTCAATTGGGAATTAAATATGATAGATAGTTGGCCCTTGATTGTCCTACAAGGTGGAACTCCACATTTTTAATGGTTCAAACTGCCATAGAATATAGGAGTGCTTTTGCTCGATTAAAACTCAAGCATCAACAATATAAATGTTGCCCAAATGATGATGATTGGTATTTGGTGCAAGATATATGTGAGAGGTTAATTGGAAATCTTCTATAGGGTCACTTTGTTGTTTGGTGGGACTAGTTATCCGACTTTCAATTTATTTTCCCAAACGTGTGTGATATTAAACTTACATTGACTGAGTGGGCTTGTTGTGGGATTGATCTTGTGAAGGAAATGACTGGCAAGATGATTGAGAAATATGACAAGTATTGGGATAATACACATGGATTTTTGGGAGTTACAGTGGTGTTAGACCCAAGGTTCAAGATGACCTTGATTGGTTACTACTATAAAAAAATATATGGGGAGAAGATTGGTGACGAGATGGCGGAGGAGGTTCGGGAACGTTGTTTTGACTTCCTTACATTACATGAAGGCAAAACCAATAACAACAAGAAACGTTTTGAAGTTACAAGTTCAAGCAAGAAGCCCACTACCTATTTGAAGTGTAAAGATCGCCTCTCTGACTTTGATTCCTATAGAGACAACTTGAAGAAAGCTAAAACTTCACATGTGAAGTCTGAATTGGAACATTATTTGGAGGAGTAGTTACCGAGCCTTGAGGGTGTGCACTTTGATATATTGACATGGTGGAACTCTAATGGTTTAAAGTACCCTACCTTGCAAGCCATAGCTAGGGATGTGTTGGCCGTCCCTGTGTCTACTATTGCATCAGAGTCTTCTTTTAGCACTGGTGGTAGAGTGGTGACTCGAGTAGAAATAGACTTCACCCTGAGACTTTGGAAGCATTGATGTGTACCCAAAGTTGGTTGGCGGCCTTTGAGGATGGAGGTAACTTGTCAAGTCTCTCCTTTTTTTCACACATTTTTGTCTTTGGTAATACACTATATAACAATCATTTTGTTTAATTATGTCTAATTTTTCTTTCCCGTAGACATTCCAACTATCAAGGATGAGGATATGGACGTTGATGAGTGTATGTTCGTTGTAACATATATCGATGATTGATTGGGTAAGAGTTTTTTTTTTAATGTTTAATTATGTCAAGCTCTTAGATTAGTCCACCAAATGGAACAGATTGTATCCAACTAAGGCAACGCGTATATGGTTTAGCAAACTGCAATGTTATGGTTTAGCAAGCTATATGGACTGGTTTGGATCATCTCTGGTTGGTAATGTAAGTGCTTTGAAGCTTTTCTATTTTCTATTTTCTCTGTCTTGGACTTGTATTGGGGGAATGAAATGATCTTAAAAGGCATCCACTTTGTATGACCGAATGAACTTCTAATTTCTGTTACACTATTGGATTTTAAGGATTCACATTGATCCATGTTATTTGTTGTTAAGTTTGAGTTGTGTTACTAACTACATACGTTTTCATTTGAGCCGTTGTTAGCGTACTTAGCTTTGTTGTTAAGTTTGAGGTAGTCTGAGTAGGATTCTTGCAGTGATTTAGGTCTAGAATGTTTTTTAAGTTATCTGTACGTGTTATTTGTTGTTGTCCTGACTGAAAAATCATTTGATGAACAAGTTTTTTAGGGGTTCTAATGATGGGTGACAAGATTTGGTGGACATTTTATTAGCGTGTAATCAATTTCTCTTGTCTCCTTAAACAACTATTTGTCAAATCTGTTTAGTGTAATTCAATTTCTTGTTGCCTTGATCCAGAGAATAGACTGCTTAGTTATTTGAGGCTTTCTAACTACATGCGTTTTCATTTTCCCTGCTGTTAGCTTACTCAGCTTTGTTGCTAGGTTTGACATTGTCTGAGCAAGATTATTGCTGTGATCTAGACCTCTGGTGCTGTCAAAGTTTGGTGCTGACTTGCTGCTATTTGGTGCTCATGAACTTTTGTTGTTGTTTGGATGCTCATGAACTGCTGTTGCTGTTTAGATTATCATGAACTTTTCCTACTTAAATTCTGTTTGTTGTCTTGATCACTTGGTTGTTGGTTGTTGATTGTTGTAGTGTTGTAGGCTTGAACATTTGGTGGTTGGCTCTGAATCTTCTTGTTAGATATCATGATATGCTTGTGAAAGTTCATTGGAATCGGCAAATTTGGTTGTTGGCTGTTGACTGGTGTAGCACATTTGGTTGTTCATTGGAATCTGCTTGTTAGATTATCATGATATGCTCAGCAAATTTGATTTTTTTTTTCTTGTCAATTGGGAATTTCCCCGAATCCACATTTTGGATCTCCGTTCTCCATTTGGGGCGGGGATGGAGGGAAGAAAATGATCCCCATTGGGGATCGGATCGGGGACAGGGACGGGGGAGGGATTTGGAGATTGGGGGCGGGATAGTAGTCTCCGGCCAAGCTCCGTCTCTATTGCCAACCCTACGTGTTAGACAATGAAGAAGTCATGAGAAAAAAAACAGATTCATGTTGAAGGGCAAGATCAACCAACGCTAGGTTCCGATGCCTAGGGTATCAACCAGGTACTGACAGACACACAGGGCCCACTCTAGGCCCCGGATCCTGTAATCTGAATGAAAAAAATAGAAAATTGAATTGAGCATCTTCACAGGCCCACTTTATTTTTTAAAAAAAAAATTATTAAACGACTCGGATCAGTTGTGCGGGACTAGAGTGGGCCTCGCGTGCCCTTTGTTACCTGGTCGGTAGCACCCCTTTGCCCCTCCTTTAGCTTTTTCGAAGATCAGCTGTGGAAATTTGATTGGAAGAGGATAAGAAAAGTCAATGATGGAGGAAGGGAAAAGACAAGAAGTCCTTGGGCTAGCACTAGTTCGGTTGGTTGGTGGTATGTTCCCTGCATAATTAATCAGATCCGATTTTGGAGTCAACATACAAGAAGAAAAAAAATTTGAATCTTGCAACCTAACGTGAATGGCCTGCTTTTGACCAATCAGAAAAGAAATTAATCGATGTATGCGTAAGCTAACCCGAGTACCAACACTTTGGGGAAAAAAATATATCGTTGAGCTAGTGAGAACACGATGTGGGTGGGCACATAAATTGACTTTAAAAGGAGCTACTAGACACTGTACTTGTGAAATGGACAGTACAGTGTCACAGTGATGCACATCAAGTAGAGCATACATTATTGGTGCAAAAAAAATTAGAAATATCCAAGGCAAAGCAAGCACATGTTATTTGTCATGTATTCGGAAGAGTCAGTATCATTAGGGAATTTTCTTTCCACAGTTAAAATTGCATATTAAAGCATGTGTAAATTGATATAGAGTGTAGAAAATGATACCCATTTCGTGTGCTAAACTGCTAATTTATATTGAATGGACGCTCTAATGATGCAAGCAGTTTGTATTTACAGTAAGAGCAAGTCTCTCCTTTAGTATCACATTTACTTGGTCAAAACTCTATTTTAAATTGCTTGTGTGTAAAAAAAAAAAAAAATCAAAAAAGGGCAATTTTGTTGCATCAATTTAGTGTTATTTTAGCACACTATTTGTAATTCCTAGACACTTAATTGAACTTATCCAAACCAGTTAGGATCAAATTTGGCACCAAAGATGACTTGTCATTTTTTGCAATGTAGCCAAATTATGATTTTGGAGGCCTAAACAACAATGCTACATACGCAACCACAACAATGCTCATTAGTGAGATGTTGTGGACCATGAAGGAAGGAAGCATGGTAATGAGCACAGAAATTGATTTGGGTCTCTAGGCCTGCCCTCCCTGATGTCTTTAGCCAAGCATTCTTGTAACTCCTCAGTTCTTGGAGGTTTTGTGGGGCCATTGTTTTAGTAGTATTCCGAGAGTAGCCACTTTGTGCATATTGCCAAAGGTTAGGTCTGTCTCTAATCATCCCTTGCCCATACCCCCAATAATTGGGGACTAGATGTGTTCTGTTATTGTTGTTGTAGAAAGGATTGTCGCCTGGGATCATCTGTCCCTAGATCAATCCTTATGCATCTTTCACAAACACTCTTCTCTATATATGAATAAACACTAGTTAACCAACATACATGCCAGCATACCCAAAAAAGAAGCTCTCAATCCAGACACAGGGCCATGTTGTGCCTTGGGATACAGCAGGCTGATATGCCTTTTATACATGCCTATCACGTTTTTAAAAATGTGATTCAAACTGTTAACTTTGTAAACCTTAATGCTCAGAACAATTGTTGTGTTCGGGATTTTGACCCAGGGGAAGGCGAGGTCGAGTGATCCAAGTGATATTCAAAGTGAGGTAGTTTTGTAAAAACGGGTTTTACAGCTGTGAACTGGGCTGAAATCTGGGAAAAACATTTAAGAGAAAATAACTCAGACTCGCCACCGGGCAAGGAGTTTAGGCGTGCCAAGTTACCCTTTGAATAATCCGAAGACGATTCAAGTCTTTTGAAGGAATTCTCGGGTCGAAAGACTCCGTTTTGTATGATAAAAATGACTCATTTTTGTTTGGCCTGCGATTTTAAAGAAGAAAGGATTTGGTACTTCATTGTTACATGTAGGGAAGCCGGAACACCCTACCCTGCCCTTTCAGTACTCGGAAGGAACTCTTTTAAACAAATAAGTGAAATAAGCCTTGTGAGAACCATGAGAAGAAGAAAGAGAATATTCTGCCTGAAAATATATTTATTGCAAAGACATTTAATAAAAAGGGGAATTTTGACCGAGCCCGGTCTTAGAGCTACCTACATATTTATGGCTTTAGGAGAATCAAGTCATCACGTAGGTCAAAAAAAATACAAAAGGGGAATTGGGACCTAGCCCGGCCTCAGGACTACCTACATATCTTCTATCTCAAGAGAATTAGGACTCACATAATTCGGGAAAGAGTTGAAGGAAGGGGCGTGCTGGGGAATTTAACCAACGAGGAATAGAGATATTTTTAGGAACTCGAACTCAGAGGACTTAGTCTAGACTCTGGTGGGCAAAATATATCTGGTGATGGAAAATATTCATTGAAAAACTCTGGGACAACTCCGAGAAGACTTGAGGTTGAAAGTTTGTTTGAGAGAATAGGAGGACTCTGCTGGAAAAAGTTTGAAAAATAGTCGTCTGGGACTACCAAAAGCTAACGAGTGATCCCAAGATGTTTTTGAAGAGTTTCAATGCCTAAAAAACAAAAATGCGTTAAGAAGACTATCTATATGTCTGAGGAAAATGTCAAAAATTCTCATCTGAAGCCAAAATTTGGCATCTGGTGGGCCCCGGGACATCTCCAGTATAGTTTCAGAAGGTAAAAATAAGTGTAGAAGACTCAAAAGATCTTTTAGTAAAGAATTGAATTTTGCTGCCTGGAACTAAAAGATGTTCTCCGGCAAGACCCAGGATATCTCCAGTGGGGTTTTGAGACTGAAAATAGGATTTTGAGACTCAAATGGTATTTTGGTAAAAAGTTACTCCCTCGGTCAGGATTTGTTTGTCCCTTGTTCTATTTCAACCAGATAAAAAATTAGTGATATTTTTAAATTGGTAAGTAATTTTATGTCCAATATAGATCTACAGACGGATCTCGATTAGCTCTATGAGACAATGTCCATAAAACTACATAAAATATTATAGATTATAAGATATAATCATTTAAAAAGGGGAGAGTTAATTAGGCATCCTGTATCAAAAATATCCTTATGATTCCATCCTGAAAATCAAATAAACCCCAAAATGCCCTTTCCCTCTTCTAATTTTCCTAATATTTCTCTCCTGATTTTCCTAATATTTCTCTCTCCTAATTTCCTAACATTTCTCTCTCCTAAACTTTCCTAATTTATCTCAATCTCTCTCTCTCTCTCTCTCTCTCTCTCTCTCTCTCTCTCTTTCTCTCCCCTATATTGAAAAATCTATCTCTTTTCTAATCTTGTAATTCTCTCCCCTAATCTTCTCACCCCTAAGATCTCAACCAAAAAAAAAAAGAATAATCATGATATTTTGTCCTAAAAACACGAGTCATGAGATATTGATTTTATGCACTTTTGTAGTAATTCACCATGTTTTTTTTTTTCATGATAGGTAGATTAATGCACTACAAAAAAATCATAAAAAAATCATGAAATATATGGTTAATTAATGCACCACAAACCACAACCCAAGCCAAAACCATGAAAAACATGGTTAATTAATGCACTATAAAACCACATGAAAAACATGTTTAAATCATGTATTGATATATCATGTTTACTTTGCCGAATCACCGAAGTGCTGAAGTGGTAAATCAGTAAACCATTTTTTATTGTATCAAATCACCCAATATGGAAAACCAATAAACCATGTTCATGTGTCGTTTATTTCATGCAGTGAACATGCTTTGTTGATTTACAACTTTTACTAGATCAAATCACCAAAATAGTAAATCAATAAACCATATTCACTGTTTGAAATAACTATCTTTTAAAGGGCATGTGAACATGGTTTATTTTTTTTACCATTTTTATTGTATCGAAGAAAAACACTAGCTTTGAATCGAAAAAACAACACCGCCATTAATAAGATCTGGAACCCATCACCACCATACATAAAAACATGATTCTACAACCAATCAGAGAGAGAGAGAGAGACCCAATCTACTGTGAAAGTGGGTAATGATCTTGATCCAGAGAGATAGTGGGTGGCGGCTTTCGTGGCGGCCGGATTCAGATTTGGGTTTGGCCGAAGGGAGCTTAATCATGGATTTAGATTTCTGGTCTTTTAGCCATTTGACTTCCCTAAAACCGTTATGCTCCAAGATCATTGACTCGATGCCGCCGCCGCCGCCGTTCTCAATCTAGGACCACCACCATTCTCGACTTGTTCACCACCATCTCCGGGTAACGCACACACACACACATAGATTTTAGGAATAATTAATCATAAATACACAATATTTTGTCAATTTGAAGAGAAGGACAAGGAATTTTTGCAATCAAACATAAAGACATTGCTTATAATTATAAGTTAATAAAATGATAAAACACACACCCTCTCTCTCTCTCTCTCTCTCTCTCTCTATTTTTCTTTGTTTGAAAGCATCAAGTTTCTGGCATCCTTGATCACCACCATTTACAATTTACGAAATAGAAAGAAAGAAATATAATTATAAATCACGCATAGACAAGGCCTCATTTCGGATCCAAAGGTACAATCCTCCATCTCTTCCTGCTTCTCATTTAACTTTAATCGCATTAATTTCTTTCCCGATTTCCCCTTGATCTGCGTCTCGGTTCAATACATTTCCTATTTGCGTTTTCTCCGTATACGTATCTCGATTCAATGCAATGGGTTGCTGTTAAATTTGAGAATACTGACGTTTAATTTTTACGAGAAAGATGAATATGGTAAATGCTGCTACTGGATCTGCAAATAAATTGCAACTTCAATGAGTATGTAATTTTTTTTTTTTGTATATAGTTGATCTACTTCCCAACGGCTGGACATGGGCTAGTAAATAAAAGAGCTAAAACCTCTTTCTCTAAATTTTAAAATATTAGTGACATTTCACTAATTTTTTTGGTCGCCAGAAGTGGTTGGCCATAGGTGGGGTGTGATTTTTTTGAATTTTATGTTCGAAATTCGAATTTTTAAAAATTAGTGACATTACACTAATTTTTTTGATCGTCGAAAGTGGTCGGCTAGAGGTGGGGCGGTGGTCGGCTGGATGTGGGGTGGTGATTTTTTTGAATTTTAGTTATAATGTTCGAGTTTTTAAAAATTAGTAACATTTCACTAATTGTTTTGGTCGCCGAAAGTGGTCGGTGAGGTGATTTTTTTGAATTTTATGTTCGAAATTTGAGTTTTTAAAAATTTGTGACATTTCACTAAGTTTTTTGGTCGCCGGAAGTGGTCGGCTAGAGGTGGAGTGGTGGTCGGCCAGAGGTGGGGTGGTGATTTTTTAAAATTTAATTTATGAAGTTCGAGTCTTTAAAAATTATTTCACTAATTTTGTTGGTCGCCGGAAGTGGTCAGATAGAGGTGGGGTGGTGGTCGGCCAGAAGTGTGGTGGTGATTTTTTTAATTTTATTTACGAAGTTTGAGTTTTTAAAAATTAGTAACATTTCACTAATTCTTTTGGTCGCCTGAAGTGGTCAACCAAAGGTGGGGTGGTGGTCTGGAGGTGAGGTGGTATTTTTTTGAATTTTATCTTTGAAATTCAAATTTTTAAAAATTAGTGACATTTCACTAATTTTTTTGGTCGCCGAAAGTGGTCGGCCAGAGATGGGGTGGTGGTCAGCCGGAGGTGGGGTGGTGATTTTTTTTAATTTTATTTACGAAGTTCGAGTTTTTAAAAATTAGTGACATTTCACTAATTTTTTTGGTCGCCTGAAGTGGTCGGCCAGAGGTGGGGTGGTGGTCTCCCAGAGGTGAGGTGGTATTTTTTTGAATTTTATATTTGAAATTCAAATTTTTAAAAATTAATGACATTTCACTAATTTTTTTGGTCGTCGAAAGTGGTCGGCCAGAGATGGGGTGGTGTTCGGCCGGAGGTGGGGCGGTGATTTTTTTGAATTTTATTTACGAAGTTCGAGTTTTTAAAAATTAGTGACATTTCACTAATTTTTTTGGTCTCCGGAAGTGGTCGGCCAAAGGTGGGTTGGTGGTGGATCGGAGGTGGGGTGGTGATTTTTTGGATTTTATGTTCGAAATTTGAACTTTTAAAAATTAGTGACATTTCGCCAATTTTTTTGGTCACCGGAAGTGGTCGGCCAGAGATGGGGTAGTGGTTGGCCGGAGGTGGGGTGGTGATTTTTTTGAATTTTATGTTCAAAAATTGAATTTTTAAAAATTAATGACATTTCACTAATTTTTTTGGTCGCCGGAAGTGGTCGGCCAGAGGTGGGTTGGTTTTTTTTTTGAATTTTATGTTCAAAATTTGAATTTTTAAAAATTAGTGACATTTCACTAAAAATTTTTGGTTGCCGGAAGTGGTCGGCCAGAGTTGGGGTGGTGGTTGGCCGGAGATGGGGTGGTGATTTTATTTATGAAATTTGAGTTTTTAAAACTTAGTGACAATTCACTAATTTTTTTGGTCGCCGGAAGTGGTCGGCCAGAGATGGGTGGTAGTCGGTTGGAGGTAGGGTGGTGATTTTTTTGAATTTTATGTACAATATTAGAACTTTTTGAAATTATTGGCATTTCACTAATTTTTTTTGTCTTTACGTTCCATTGCAAAAATTCCTTGTCCTTCCTTTTAAAATTCCAAATATTTTTTGTTTTTATGTTCAATTGCAAAAGTTCCTTGTCCTTCCCTTTAAAAATGTCAAATGTTTTTTATTTTTGGCTAAGTGGCCCTAGATTTTAGGGTTCTGAAAATATGGCAATAGTATATAGGAAATTAGCTATAGATGTATATATATCAGGGAGTAGTAAAATTGAAAGATTTCAATCAAAAAAAGTAGAATGGAAAGATTCACTTTTTTGGGCAAATTTCCTAACGGATTCATAAATATCCTCTCTCTCTCTCTCTCTCTCTCTCTCTCTCTCTCTCTCTCTCTCTCCCTCCCTCTCTCTCTCACAATGGATTAAGGGATTAAGGGCATAAAGGTCCGATTATGCAATTACAGGATGGAATCATAAGTGTTCAAATCTCATAGGATGAAATCATAATGATAATTTTGATACAAGATGCCAAATTAAAATTCTCTTTGAAAAGTGGCACGAACTCCCAAAATGGACTAACAAATCTAGATGAAGGGAGTAAAAAAGTTGGTTTCGGGGCCTAGAATGGTTGTTGGAGGACCCCGAGATGCTTCCGGGTCAACTCCGTAGGTAGAATAGACTCTGGGTAACTCAGAGGGGTGTTTTGGTAATTTTAATGTGGAGCTGACTTCGAGATAGGAAATAACTCTGGACAGGCCCTAGGACACTTCCTAAATGACTCTATGGGGAAACATAGCATAAGGAGACAAGTAGGGGTATTTTGGTAATTTTGGAGAGAAGCTGATTTTGAGACCGGAAATAATTCTGGATGGGCCCTACAACTCCTAGGTATGCATGACATAGTTTGAAAATGAGCATGAAACACTGTATAAGCGATACCATCAATATAATAGAATTTGATGTCCAGCTTCTGTGCAAGAACTTGAGCAGCGTATTTGTAGATGATTTTCAAACGTATTTGATGACCTTGTGATATTATGATAATATGACGTTGAAAGAAAAGGTTTTGGAAAAAAATTGATCGAACCCTCATCGGACTGCCTACGTATCTTTTGTGCACAAGGGGAATCAGGTCATATCGTAGTTCGGACCTTAGTCTAATTATGAAAATAGTACCGAATTGATTGAATTTTAATCTTAGTATTTTTATTTTGGGGTTTTGTGACTCTACCCAGACGGCAGATAGCAAGCAAAGGTAAATGATCCGAGAAAGTATCGGGAAAAAACCCACTAGGGAGGCAGGGGTATAAGGAGACCCTTACCAAATGAACTTCAACGCAAGCGGCTTTTTGTCAGTCTTTTTGGGAATTCCTTGCTTCAAACCTCAAGGAAGCTATCGCAGTGCACAGCGATAAGCACGTTTACATTATGGAGAATTCTCCTGACTCACAGACTGATTTAAATATGCTGTCAACATGCTGAATTTAAATAAGCAAATAGATATTGGTATTTGAAAAAGATTCACTTACAAACTCTCAACTCGGACTTCAGGTAGAGAATCGGACAAAACTTCCGCTAGAAATATGAGAAATCGCCCAAAAAAATTGGCTATAGCCATGACACGTTGATTCTCGAATAGAGTAATGGGAAGATTTATGTCACGCCCTTGATTTTCAACATACAATTGTAATACCAATTTCCATAATTTAAATTCCAAGACTCGAAACGAGACATCATCCTACATCATCTCCCATAAATATAACGTTATGTCTCAAGTTCATAACTTTGAATTACATCCCAAGGTTCCACAATTCATAAAAAAATAAAAATAAATAAAATTAAATTACATTAAAAGACCTTGAATTAATAAATTTATATCGCCTGATAAGTCAAAAGTGGTGATTCTAGTTACAACTTCATCTTCCAATAGTAATGTTTATAAAGATGCAGAAGTAACTTGGTAATTTTCTCTAGGTTTAGGCTAATAATCCCGAAACAACCCATAGATCCACATTTACCATACTATAAAGTACTCGCTATAACTAGCAAGGCACTTCAAGAGTGAAAGAAATTTTGACAACTCTTTGTGTATCATGTAACCCGTGAATCATTCTACAAGCATTCCAAGTATATGGAACCCCGTAATGCAACAAGCATTCTAGGAATATGCGACCCCATAAATCATTCAACAAGCATTCCGGGTATATGGGACCCCGTAGATCATTCAACAAGTGTTCCGGGTATATGGGACCTCGTGGATCATACAACAAGCATTCCGGGTATAGGGGACCCCGTAGATCATTCAACAAGCATCTCGGGGATATGGGATCCCATAAATCATTCAATAAGCTGGGGTTGGGTTGCGGTGGTGTCCGGTGGTGGGATTCATGGTGCTTGTGGGACGCTCTCTCTCTCTCTCTCTCTCTCTCTCTCTCTCTCTCTCTCTTCTCTGGTGTCATCTAAACTTGGGGAGAGAAAGAGCTCATTTTTAAAAGTGGGCCAGAGTTATAAAACTTGGAAAGTCTATTTTCTAAAAATGTTGAAGGGGCTCATTTTTTGAAAGTTTTTTAAAGCCTATCCAAACAAAGCTAGCAAAATTTAGGTAATTTGCTGATGAAACTTTGAAAGGGTTCGGCTTTAAGATATTAAATAAAGCCCGATTGTTAATGGTCCAGGTTTGGGTATGCACAAGTCTTGTTATATCTACAACAAATTACCTCTAATGATAGAAAAGTGCACCTTAATTCCCATTAAGGATACACTCAGCTTTTAGTTACTTATAAGACAACCCCATAATAAGATTATCGTTTTACCCTTCAAACATAAATTCCCACTTTTCTCCCCTCCCACCTCCCACTTTTCACCTCCACCCACTATCCACTTTTGGCCAACAACCTTTTCTAGTTGGCAAAATTTCACGAGTTTCAAGCTCGTGAATTTCACTAGCTTTCAAAACACACCTATAGAAAACTATCTTGTGAATTTCACTAGCTTAAAGCTCGTGAGTTTCACTAGCTTAAAAAACACTAACCATATTCGAACTACGTAGAACAACCTAGCTAAATTCACTAGCTTAGATCTCATAATTTTAACTAATTTAGCAAAATTTCACAAAACACAACTAGCTCCATATAAGCTAATATAAGTTATTCTAACACTCTCCCTCAAGCTGGAGAATAAATATCAAAACGTCCCAGCTTGTTACATAGCAACTCTAACCGTGGCTTGAACAATGATTTAGTAAACATATCCGCCAACTGAGTACCTGTAGACACATACAGAGTAACTATCACACCACTAGTCAACTTCTCACGCACTAGATGACAATCAACTTCAATATGCTTAGTCCTCTCATGAAATACCGGATTGGAAGCAATGTGAATAGCTGCTTGATTATCACAACACAATGGCATGGGAAACTGCACACTGAACCCTATCTCCTCAAGAAACGATCGCAACCAAACAACATCACATGTCGTGTGTGCCATTGCTCTATATTCTACTTCTGCACTAGACCAAGCCACTGCTGTCTGTTTCTTACTCTTCCGATTGACAAAGATTTCCACCAAGAAAAACACAATATCTAGTAGTGGACCTCCTATCAGACAATCATCTTGCCCAATCAAGCCTCAACATGTAAGTTTCCACTAGCTCGATACAACAAACCCCCTCCTGGGTGTAGCTTAAGATACTTCACAATTCTGAGGATAGCCTCCCAATGTGGATGATGAGGAGCTGACATAAACTGCCTCACCAAACTAACTACAAACAAGATATCTGGTCATGTGATTGTGAGATAATGTAACTTACCAACTAAACGGCAATACTGATCAAGTATTCTTTGGACCAGGCCACTTAAATACCTAAAAACTACTGAAGTTTTTCCAAATCCCTAGTATGAAATTGCTGATGTAAGAAAATCTTTAGCTCATCAATACTTCGCTAGTCATCACCAGTAATGATAATGTCATCCACATATAAAATCAACAATACTTTCCCTCATTCAGAAGTGAGGGAAAACACAGAATGGTCAGTCTGACTACGATGCATGCCAAATCTCAAAACTGCATCATTAAACTTGTCAAACCAAGCCCTACGAGACTGCTTGAGACCATAAAGAGTTTTGCGAAGCTGACATACTTGATTACGCTCCCCCTGAGCAACAAACCTAGGTGGTTACTCCATGGAAACTTCCTTAAGGATGGTATTTAGGACCGATCCAATATGCCTCTGCCCCGTACCCGATCCGATTGGAGCGGGTCTTTATTATAAAATTCGGATTTCAGGTCGAATTCGGAGGAGAAATTTTAAATTTTTTTGGATTCTGGTTCGGATTCAATTTTGTAAACATCTGACCCGAACCCGACCCAAAATATGCAGTTACACTATTTTTACAGTTTTACTCTAGAGATACAATATATTACAATCAACCCCAGCATATATATGAAAAGATAAGGTTCGTCACCCACTCACTTTACTTTTCATGCCTCTCGTATCTCCCAGGCGATCAACTCCCACTTGATTGACTCCCAGTCTCCTAGGTGATCGACTTAGTCTTGGGAAGATATTGATCTCCTTTTATTGCTCTTCTTTCTGTTGTAAGTAAGCTGTTAGACAAAGCAGCAGTTGTTGCTTTTTAACTTACTGAAATCTCATGAAGTACTGAAAATGATGGGGTAAAGGAAATTTTATGAAAATATAGCCGACTGCAATTGCTTTCTTTTCTTTATTTATAAGCCAGTTTCGTTATTTTGTTGGGGTGTTGGTTCTTACATTTTCTTCTTATTTATATGGATTGATTCAATTTTATATCTAACTGGAGATGCATATTTCTTGGGCTTCATTTTTTGCTTTCGGATTTTCGGAGCCAATCGGGTAATCCAATACCCGTTAGGGGTGGGTATGGGGATCCTGAAGAATCCTCCATCGGGGATCGGAGCGGGTTCGGAGGTAGATAACTCATTCGCAGTTCGGGTCCGGGGTAAGCAAAATCCGGCCCCGATCCGACCCGTTGCCATCCCTAAACTTCATCTTGAAGATCCCTATAGAGAAAGGCATTTTTGACATCCAGCTGAAACAATGGCCAACCAAGATTCGCAGCTAGAGAAATAAGAATCCGATCAGAATCAAGTTTGGCAACAGGAGAGAACGTCTTCAAATAATCAACACCATAAGTCTGGGTGTAGCCTTTGGCAACAAGGCGAGCTTTATAGCACTCAATAGTGTCATCAGGAAGATACTTGACAGTGAATACCCAACAACAGCCAACAGGAGTCTTGCTAGCAGGAAGAGGAACCAACTCCCAAGTGTCATTAGAGAAGATGATAGTTACTGGGTATATGAGAGGACGATGGTTAATGATGGCTGTTGGGTAAAGACGATGGTTACTATGTTAGGGTTTAGATGATGATGGGGAAAGGGTTTCGAAGGGTAAAAGGTGATTAATGATGAATCTACAATGGTTTCATTTCGCGCTTTGATACCATGTTATTTGGGAGAGAGAAAGAAAGGAAGAAGTGTGTAGGGTGTTATTTTAACCCCAACACATATTCTTATTTATATTATGAGGGATCTCAATACAAGACTTAATTAGTCAATGAGACAAACGCTAATATAAGCTATTCTAACACATGCGTTCATTAAAAATACATCAGAGATCAATTTTGCCAAGTGTTTACAGGCAAACAAGAAAATGTCCAACTCAAATCTGTCTCGCAAAAGAAGAATTGGATCTCATGACCAACTCAAATCAAGATTACACTAGATGGCATAAAACAATCGAAGTTCTCCTTTTTTAATAGGTAACCCAACATCAACCAGGTTTAATGATTCTTTCATGATCTGCACACAGAGTGAATCCTTTTTCCATCAAGCATAATCCCAATAAGCAAAATTTGACTTAAAATCCTAAATCCCTAAATCATAAAAATAAATAAATAAATAAATAAAAAACGTCCGAAACATCAAAATTGTGGTTAAATTTTCATTAAATCTGCAACTTGGCCATTGAAGATCCTAGCAATGAGTGCACCTTGGGCCAGATGAATGAGCCGGTGAACAATATTGGCAAATTCCTGTTAGAGCTTCTCGAATGGTTCAATTGGTGTCAAAATTTCTGATTAAAAATTATATACCTTGCCCATCGAAGTTCTCGGCACGATTATTGTAGCTTTTAAAGATGACGAACGCAAAACTTTGAGATCTCATCAAAGTGTTAATTCTCTTTGGAGACGAGGAACGATGTCTACTCTGTGAAGGCGAAAGGTTCGCGAAGGCTTCAATTCGCTGTCCCCGGAGATTAAAAAAAAAAAAATTGATCAGAGAGGGAGCCGTTTGACGAGAGAGATAAATCTATTCAACTGGGAGGCAGCTATGGAGAGTCAGGTCACTTTTCTCTTGTTCAGGAAGGCTGTAATAGAGTAGAGAAGGTGTAAGCACGATCAAGGGCACGTACTTTTGGTATAAAAGTAGCTAAATCATTACGCGTACTACTTAAATTTTGGACCGGCTGGCCCATAAATTCACAACTTCCATTTCCCAAACCCGTCCAACTAGTGCATTTATTTTCAATATACTGTAATACCCAAGGATAAATTAATCAGCCCCACTATTGTAAATTAGGTTACGTTTGGTTGGATGGAATAGAATGTAAGTTGGAATGGAATTAAAAATGGAATGGAATTGGAGGAATTGGAATTGAAATAATCACTCCTATTCTCATGTTTGGTTGCGGCTAGGAATCAAAGAGACAAAAACATGAGGAAACTGAAATTTTTAATTACTAACTGCAAAACTTAATCTAAAAAAATTAACCAAAACAAAACTTATCTCAACCACAGATACACAAAGCACCGAGAGAATCTAGAAACCCAGACACATAACCCGAATCAAGAAACTCAAACTCGCCGCAATTTCTGCCAAAAATGTCATTCCCTAAACCCGACCCTTCAAATAAATTCGACACCAGGTCCCCAAACTCGAACAAATTACCAGAAAAACAACATGACATTCTTCGAAATGGCATCGTTCGTTTGGCTCTGCGACAACTCGACTTCTCCGCTCGTCGGTGTATGCAAAACAGATTTGAGCGACGAGAAGTTTTTGCTCCGACATTCCTCCCTGGAATTAGAACCAGAATCCAAAGCCCGATCTGAATAATCGATAACAATATCAAAAAAATCTACGGATAACTACATGGATGGTAATGTATGAGACTATAATCGTACAAAAGCAAAAAGCAAGTAAAATTGGGGCAACCTTCAGATGGGACAACTGACTTTGAGGGCCACCGCATGAGCTTCAAACTGAGATAGATACTGATTTGGTGGAGATGGAGGTGGACCGGTGGTGGAAGAGGCACAATGGCGGTGGAAATCGAGACCAAATGAGAGAGAGAGAGAGCGCAGGGGGCCTTTCTCTTCGATCGGGGAGTGAGATATTGAGTCGGGTAAGGAAATGGAATTAGAATTCTTAAGTTTTTCGTTGGAATGGTAATTCCCTTATTTAGAGGAATAATGATTCCATAAAGAATTGGTATTCCATCTATTTTTTGCAAACCAAACATGGCATGGGAATAGAATGTCATTGGAATTTCTATTCCCTTCCGCTGTCCATTTCAGCAAACCAAACGCACCCTTAGAGTCTACAATTGTAATAATTATAGTTAGACGAAGACCAAGTAATATATAGGAGGCCGGTTCTGGTGATACAACAATAATTGGAGCACCGAGCTAATAATCGAAGTTGTTCAATTTGTTTAAGACATTTTTAAGAGTACTTAAAAAAAATCAACTCATTCAGATTTCGGTAAGAAGTTGATCGACATGATCTATTCATTCAGCTTTTACTTGTCAATTTAGAGAAAAATACCGATCAACTCCTAACCAATTTCGGAATGAGTTGATTTTTACGGAAACTCTTAAAAACATGTTTTAAACTAATTGAATGGTTGGAATCATTTGTGTGGGACTCCAAAATCAATGTTTCACATTTGGTGTATTAAATGTTGTGTCAAAGAAGCCGGCCCACACCTCCTATTTTCCGATCAAATTTTCATGATCCAAACCGTTCAATATATTTAAAACGTTATTTTAAGGGTCCCACGGCAAATCATCAAAAAAAATTACCGGGAAGTGTTTGATCCAATCAGTTTGGAGGCTATAGGTTGTTTAAGAAGAGAGAATCATTGGTTTCTCTCGGATGAAAATCCCATCCGGGATACTGGATTAGATCCGGCTTCTATATATATGTGGTAGTGATTTTTTTCCTTCTTAATATTTTTTAATAGTACAAATGTCTATTGCATGTCATTGTCATTGTTTTATACGGGTCAGGTCGGGCTTGATTTTAAGAGATATTTTCAACCCCTACCCATTTACCAAATGGGCTTAAAAACCCGACCCAACTCGACCCAACCCAACTTAATGGGCCTATATATATATATATATATAAGGGATTGGGTTGGGTTAGGCGGGTTAGCGGGCCGGTGTACACCGATGCCTGTAGAACAAATTCTGAACGAGAAGCTGTAATTTCCGAAAGTACGAGGAGATCACCGTATTTAATCGAAACCTCAGGGGAAATGGTTATCATTTACCCCTTACAAGGCAGCAGTTGTAGATTTCTACTCGCATTCCTTACCATTTCTT